>CM060110.1:8523163-8783163 GCA_030522415.1 Channallabes apus
TTTCACAAAGTGCTCTCAGACTAATGATAAGGAGGGTGAGAGGAGCCAGGAGTCGCTGGAAAGCAGCAGCGGTAACAACAACAAGCAACGGAGGACCATCTCCTGAGCCAAGCCTGCCTTATGGGGCTGTTTCTCTGCTAAAGGTACAGTAAAGGGGCGTTATACTGTACATCATGCATCAACGTGATATAACTCTGGGGAGAACATGGACATTTCAACACGGTAATGACCCCACACACACACACACACACACACACACACACACATACTGTATATACTTACACAGACAAGAGACAAACCTGGAGCAACTTCAAAACCTTACTAAGGTAATGGAAATAATTAAATCCTTCGATTTGTCCTTCTGGTGGACAGTTCCTCTTAGAATCCTGTAAGTAATGCTTTATACATTTTAATAAGTCCATTGAGAAAGCTAAAACCATTAACTAGCCGAAGAAATATTTAAAAGAACGAGAGAGAGAGAGAGAGAGAGAGAGAGAGAGAGAGAGAGAGCGAGAGAGAGAGACTTTTGACTTGTCATGTGCTGTTTAGGCAGCATGGTAGCTCAGTGGTTAGCACTGACAACTTGCTCTCCATGGTCCTGGGTATGATTCCTGCATTGGGATCTGTGTGCATGGAGTTTGGATGTTCTCCCTGTGCTTGGCGGGTTTCCTCTGGGTTTCCTCCCACAGTCCAAAGACATGTAGATTACTGAATGAATTGGCATTCCCAAATGACCCGTAGTGTGTGAATGTATGTGTGAATGTTGATTCCTACCACGGTCAAACAAAATGGGAATAAATAGAATGGTCACCATTGGCCTCCACTGTCCATGGTTGGACTACAGACGTTCCTAGTGCTCTTTATTTTATATAGTGTTAGATGAGTTAAAGGCAAACTATTCATTCATTCATCTTCTATACTTCTTTATCCTGTATTTAGGGTCGCGAGGACCTGGAGCCTATCCCAGGAGACTCAGGGCATGAGGCAGGGTACACCCTGGACAGCGTGCCGATCCATCGCAGAGCACACACACACACTCATTCACACACTATGGTCAATTTAGGAACGCCAATTAGCCTAATCTGCATGTCTTTGGACTGTGGAAGGAAACCGGAGTACCCGGAGGAAACCCACCAAGCACGGGGAGAACATGCAAACTCCATGCACATAGAGACGGGAATCGAGCCTGGCTGGGAATCGAACCTGGACCCTGGAGGTGCAAGGCGGCAGTGCTAACCACTACACCACCGTGCCACTAAAGGCAAATTAATTGAGCTAAAAACTAACTAAAAGTACGTTACTGATTAGTGGAGGCTCAATCAGTTGAGGCTCAGTGGTTCCAAGTCGCAGCACCACCAAGTTGCCACCTTCTTGAACCTTACTCCTAACTGTTCCAGGGATGCTGTATCGTGACTGACCCTGTGTACCACTTGCATACTCCAGCTTCCTAACTGAGATATGTAAAATATAATAATAATAATTTTACTAAGCTGTCCAGTTGAAAAAGGTGCAACGCTCCCAGCATGAGGAGAGCAGAGGAACACATCCATCCATCCACAGGTTCTGGTAATCCACAGATTACAGTATGAGGAGCTAATAACATCCCACTTACTGTAAACTGGAAAATACCAATCGGTCCCAAGTGTTTTTTCTAGACACGGTCTTGATAACACTGGTGGACACATTAAACGCATTGGTCTGTCAAGCCCCGTTCTGTCTACAGTTCTGAGCATCAGCCTCTGGATAAATGGGGAGTGACTGCTCCTCACCCTGGGGTTGCACTGCAGGGTTATGTTAACACTGTGAATTGGAATTTTGCTGCTTGTTTTGTCAGGGTTATTTGTAGCTCCCGTGTCAGGTTGGTTTGTGTAGTCAGATAGTTGTACCTCTGGCTGCTCAATGGGACTCGTTACCGGCGCTGTATGAGCTGCAGACTTGTTCCGATGCTCTGTGCAAGCAGGGTTTGTCTGTGTCTCAGCTAGATTCTCTCCTGCCTGCTCGGGCACACCTGTGTAGCATGGCCATGTTCACCACAGACAAAACATCTCATCTACACTGTATATTTAGTTTGACATCTGGATTTTTTTTTAATGTAGAGGATTTTAATCTGTGATGGTAATGCGCTCAAGCACATTGTTCAAGGTTTTATTCCTAATAAAAGAAGGGACTTTAGATAATAAGATTTTGTGTGTATGCGCTGTTTATTGTTAAGTCTCCGATCAGATTATTAACTGTTCAAGACTCAGTTGAGAGATTCTTTTTCAAGATTCAAGATTCAAGATTCAAAGAACTTTATTAATCCCAAAGGGAAATTGCTTTAGCCCCACCACCACTTTGTTCATCTGAGAGGATGGTCTGATGTTCTAACCACCAGCCTTGGCACTGACTGCAGTAAAGATGTCTTCCATAGAAATGGAGACGCCAGATGTCCATTTGGCCAGGGGTACTGTAGCTCAGTGGTAATTTCAACAGACAACTGGTCAGAAGGTCCCAAGTTTAAACTTCAGCACCACCAAGTTGGTCCTGTTGGCTCCTTGAGCGAGGCTCTTAACCCTCAATGGCTCAGATCTATAATGAGATCCGACGCAAGTCGCTCTGGATAAGGGCGTCTGCTACAGTAAATGCAGTAAATGTAAATCTGCACCCATGTCTCAGGGTCAGATGAGAAATGTCCTTGGAGATTGTTTTGGAGCAAGCTTCGCAGTCAACTCGCACACACACTACTGGCTGCTCTATTTTTTGCCCCTTAAACAGAAAATGTAAGTATGAGAAGAAAAAAAAACAAGGAAAAGTAAATAATCAAGAAAATTGGCGACGCTCTGGAAGTGCTCCTAACACCCACGCTCTCGCCTGCTACCCACAATCCTCAGAGAGAGAGAGAGAGAGAGAGAGAGAGAGAGAGAGAGAGAGTATTGTGGTGCTCGGTTGCTAAGGAGTAACACTGCAGTGATAAATATATTATGGATTATAGACACTTTCAGATTAATTTATTACTCTTTTACACGTACTCCACACACAAACACACACACACATATACACACACACACACCTGAGAACATGTCATGAGGTGGAATCATCCACATGATGTCTCTCTTTAATCATTATTGTTCATTATCATTAAAATTGTCACCATTTGCCCGGACAATAAAGCACTCTGCTTCGAGTTACGGAAAAAAGAATCCTCTCTGGGGTATTCAGAGTAACTCTGCTCCAGGACACCTGCTGGTGATTATTTAACCCTAACAGCACAACACGCAGTGTGTTATTCACCTCACCTCACTGCTCCAGCGTTACAGGAATCAAGTTTCTGCTGCCATGGAAACTCTGGCATGTGATGTACTGTAGGTGTAAAAGAAGGTTTTTGTATGCATGCAAACATCCATTTGGCCTGGGAAAAAGTGTGTGTGTGTGTGTGTGTGTGTGTGTGTGTGTGTGTGTGTGTGTGTGTGTGTGTGTGTGTGTGTAAGTAGGAACAGCAGAGAAGCGCATTCTCAGAGAATTGCCGTGACAGGATGGGTGATGTATGTACGTGTGAAAGTGTTGGTCCAGTCATGTAAGCGTGTGTGTGTGTGTGTGTGTGTGTGTGTGTGTGTGTGTGTGTGTGAGTGTGTGTGTGTGTGTGTGTGTGTGTGTGTGTGTGTGTGTGTGTGTGTGTGTGTGAGTGATAGCTTACCACACATCGTTCACTGCATCTCCGACAGTGCTACAGTTAATCTTCAAACAGGAAGATGTCTTATATCACCCTGTATTGTATTCTGTGGTATTTCTGGTCTGGTATTGTATTGTCTCATATTATCTCATATTGTGTTTTCTTGTATTGTTTTGCATTTCATGGCCTGGTGTTGTATTGTCTCATATTATCTTGTATTACTTTGTCTTGTCTTGAATTTTCTCATGATGTATTGTCTCATATTATCTCATATTGTATTGTCATATTGTGTTGTATTTCCTGGTCTGGTATTATATTGTCTTATATCACATTGTATTGTATTCTGTAATATATTATGGTCTGGTATTGTACTGTTTCATATTATTGCATATAATCTGTATGATTTTACTTGTCTTGTGTTTCATTTTATGGCCTAGTATTGCATTGTCTCAGATTATCTCATATTGTATTATATTATGTTGACTTATCTCGTGTTATCTTGACATTTCTCACATAGTATTGTCTCATATTATTGTATATTGTTTTGTCTGTTTTTATTATTCTTATTATTTATATAATTTTCTCATATTATATTCTTTAATATTATGTTGTTTTTATTGTGTCGTATTTACTATTCTGGTTTTGCATTGTCTCATATTATTGTTTGGAATACAATATGGAATTGTTTTGTTTTTATCGTTTTCCATTTTACGGACTTTTATTATAATGTCCCGTCTTAGCTCATAGTGTCTGACATTATATTGTCTCATATTTCTGCCTGGTACTAATGACTCACATTGTCTTATACAGTACCATCACATTGCTTTGTTTGATCTATTAATTATCCATTCTCATATTGCCTGGTATTGTGTATAGTGTTGTACTGAGTGATACTGTATTACTATTATTAGTAGTATTGCATTGTCTTAAATTTTCCCATGTTGTCTATTATACTATAGTCCAGTATTGTTTTGTTTCTGACATTGTAGTGTCTTACATTTTCTGTCTTGTATTGGTTCTGTTGTTCCAAATCGTCTGGTATTGTATGCTCTCTTATTGTTTTGCCTCATATTATCTCACTTTATCTTGTTTTGTCTAGTACTGTACTGTGTTGTCTCATATCGCCTCACATTCTCTGGTATTGTATCGTCTTATCTCGTTTTGTATTGTCTCGTATTCTATTCAATTGCTACTATTGCATATCTCAATAGTCTCATATCTTGCATCATCTCATACTGTGTTGTTTCATATTGTCTTGTGTTGTATCTTGTACTGTATTGTACTGTCTCACACTGTAGTGTAGTGTCTAAAAACAAACAATTATATTGTCTCGCATTGCACTGTATAATACTGTATCATCTTAAATTGTCTCATCGTGTCTTGTAGCATCTTGTCCTGTCTAAGAGTGTTGCATCACATTTTGTATTGTATGCCTTGCCTACATTGTAATGACATCATCTCATCTTGCATGGTGCATCATCATCGCGTATCACTCAGTCATGGTCTTTCCTTGTGTATCGTCTCAGGATATATTGTATTGTCTTGTCCTTTCTCGTCTTGTATTTTTTCCTTTTTTTCTTTCACTCTAAAACCCAGATAAAGTAAAACTCTGTAACAGAAAATTCCGCATGTTAGTTAGCTCCACACAGAGGCTTTGTTCTGTTCCCTGCATGACTTAGCTTGCAGTATCAGATCCCACAGAGAGAACCTGGAAGATACTCTGAACCATTTTGTTTCCCTTCAATCCTTCTCTGCCTTCCTCCTGCTTCCTTTACTTCCTCTACCACCATGCCTTAGAGACCTCTCAAGGGGAAACTTCAGAAAATTTATGCTTAATTTGCACACAGAGAAGTAAACAAAGTAATTCAGGTTTGTTGTGATGAAACATATCATTTTAGAGAAATGGAAGTCAACCCGAGTGGGAATTATTCACAAAACGCACAGGTCTGAAGGGTTTAAAGCCTCAAATAGCAACATTACACAAAATTATTATATAAAATATGCAGTTTTATGATTGCTTTGTGACACGGTAAACAAGTCAAGCTTTTCCTTTGAAAAAAGGTCTCAGTTTTTTCTTCAAAATAAACGCTTCACACCTCACCTATAATAACGCTGCATTCGTGTGCTGACTTTAACGACCTTAGCTACACTGTAAATGGAGAGGATTACAGTGGTATAAACGTGTGCATCACGTCAACACGCATAATCATCAAATCGCTGGTACCGGCGTGGGCTGAGAATGAATGAATGTGTGAAGAAGAGAGAGATGGAATCAAGGTAAATAGAACAGCAGACAAATACACAAACACATAGCTGCATGTACTGTATGTACTGTGTACTCTGTGTGTGTGTGTGTGTGTGCGTGCGTGTGTGGATATAAAATGGGAAATAAATGAATAAAAAGGGAAGTAAATGAGCCACTATTTGGAGGCTTAATATCAACTGAAAAGGAGTAATAATAATAATAATAATAATACAGAGTCAGCCATAAGAAATCATACAGTACACACTGTAAAATACTATGATGTATATTATATTTATATAATATTGATGATATTCTTTTATACTATATATCAGTATATAACATTTACCAATACATTTAGCATTAATATAGTAATACAAGTTTTTTTTTTCCTAAACTATGTATACAATTGACTCTGTAATAATAATAACAATAATTATAATAATAATAATAAAACTAATAATGATACTTTAAAAAAATGCCATTTCTAAAGTGGATGGATTGGCACCCCGTCCAGAGTGTACCCCGCCTCATGCCCTACTGTAAGTCTCCTGGGATAGGCTCCAGGCCCCATGCGACCCACTATAGTATGGAGGGTCGCAGGGGGCCTGGAGCCTATCCCAGGAGACTTTCACCTTAGACTTAGAGTCTATACAGTACATGATAAAGTGGTGTAAATGATGAGTGAGTAAGTGAGTGAGTGAGGGATCTTGGTGTGAAAGTATCAGTAAAATGTAATTAAAAACATAAATAATAAAAAGTTATTACTAAGTTCCTATATTACTGTATATTACACTGTCAATTACATGTCAATATACAAACAGTCCATTTACATTATATTTTTCTTGTACTCTTACTAAAATAGTCTATCGATTAATCTAAATAAACATTATAAATTAAAAACTCCCTACACACACTATTTAAACATAATGACATGCGTAAATCCTAAATACAAACAAATACACACACAATAAAACTGAAATATCAACATTGGATTACTTACTGTATATTACTTTTCAATAGTAATAAAAAATGAATGGCAATCCTATTATTATTATTATTATTATTATTATTATACATTTTACATTACATTTACACTTAGGATTTGTAAAATGATTATTATTATTAGTATTATTATTAGTATTATTCATTAAATTACATTTAATTGGATTTCCAGATTTTTCAAAAGTGTTTGTGTTAATTAGTGCTTAATCAATTTGTGTTAAGGCGG
Source organism: Channallabes apus (assembly GCA_030522415.1). Lineage (NCBI taxonomy): Eukaryota > Metazoa > Chordata > Actinopteri > Siluriformes > Clariidae > Channallabes > Channallabes apus. Next base: position 8,530,286 of record CM060110.1, read on the forward strand.
ATTAGCCAGTGATTGACTTAAAACATTCAACTGAGAACATGTTACGGAACCGGTCACTGAACCCATGCCCCATGCTGACTGCAGAGGAAGGAGGAAAAAAAGAAACTATAACCCAAGAACAAATGTTGTTAAAGGAGGGCAAGCAAGTGTGAATTATCCCTGTAATAATATTTTTCATGAGGACTTGACCTCTGACAAATTATGCCTTGAGTTTAATAAGCTATCAGGAGCTAATATCAGCGAGTCGCTAGCGTCCGACCATTCAGCTAATTAATTAGCAATAAGTAGAGGGTGCAGCGGCGGCGCCATGCCTTACTCTGGGTTTGTACCACTGTGAAAGGTCGTGCTCCGATTCACACAAATGATTTATTTTCAGTAATAAGAGAACGATGAAGTTTTATCTCGTCTGTGAAGAGATTTCATCTTTGTTAGCATCCTTCATCATCGCCGGCTCTTCACCTCAGCGCCCAGTGCAAATCTATCTAAAAAAAAATTAAACATAAATGAAGTGTTGGGTTTGATTAATGAGCTTCACTTGCGGAGGATCAGACCGTGAACGTGCCATGATCATCTGCTTTAGCCTTAGAATTTAAACAGGACTTAAAAATACATGGAATACGTATAAAACCTCTTAATTATACTGTACGTAGCTATATATGGATTTATAGTTTAAAACAAGGGCGTGGCCTAAGTGGAAGGAAACAACTTAAAAGTAGAAAGAATATTTTTTTTTATCTGACCTTGTGATATGATAAAAAAAAAAGTACAGAATTACATTTTTAGACAAAACATTTCAATTTCATCATTCTAGGTAATACATAGGTAGACTATTAGTATTTCAACCGCTTGTTAATGCAAGTCACATGGCAGCAACTCTTTCGAAACTGCAGCTCTTCCTGTTTTCTAAAGCATAATCTGAGTCAGGATTGTGCAATATTTCATTTAATACCGCAGCTCCAGTAAAGCATTTACATCTACATGACATTTTTTTTACGCATAAACACTTCCAGGAAACGCACAACATCTGCATACGCACCCGAAAACCGATCTGTCCATTAGACAGAAACCTGATGCCCTTTCCTGTCTAAAAATATCCTCTGCTAACGAATTATTTGTAACCAATAGAATACTGGTTACTCATATGATATCATTTATTTACATGAAGCAGCGAATCGGTGACCCGTAAACAGGGTTATGGGCGGAATATCTTTAGGTGTCGGCGAATCAGTGATCTGTAAACAGGGTCACCACTGGGAACCTCTTTAGGTGTCATCGATGGAGTAAGGTGTTTTTTCTTTCCCGCAAACTTTATATCTGACCCCACATCTGCACATAAGTAAAAAAAAAAAAAAAACTCCCAGGAGTAGGATTCCAGGCCCAAGGTACACCTCCCATCCTACCCAGATGCCCTGTGAAATAATTACAACTAGTCTACCTCCTACTCATATCCGTATTTGTTCCTGTTTAGAACACATTATCTGTTCATTGTATTCCATTACATTGCTAATACCCCTAATTCCTCAAGCTCTGTAGCAGCAAGGAAGTGAATTCCAGTGAAAACTGATAACTTATTCACAAAATAATGGACACCGTGCTGTATTATTGACTCGACACTGCCTCTTCATGGGGCGACAAAATGAAAAAAAGAACAAAACTGATTTCGTCCTTGTTAATAATCCATGAGATGACTCGCTTTGGTGATGCAAGTGGCACTAAATCTACAGCTTTCCTCAAGAGACACTCGTAGTCCCCCCCAAGGCAAAGCAGCTCCATTTCCTGCACTTTTATCCTGTCTCATCTTTATGAATCCAGATGATATGTTCTGCCCTTTCTTTCGCCTTTTAATTAGGCAAACAATATTATTCAATATGAATGTGGGGCGGGGGGGGGGGGAGTAGAAAGGAACTGAGAGAGCAGCTCCTCACTGTTCAAGGCTGCTACACAGAAGAGTGTGCAGGCTGTTTGCGGCTGGATGTTTAAAATTCAACCCCTGACCCAATGATAATGCAGCATCAGTAGAGACTTCCACATCTTTCGATCTCATTGTGGAATCAAGTGCACCGTCTGAAGGCCTGGAGTGCTTTAAAAAAGCTTTTCATCCATATGCAGTACTGCAGTCTAGGCATGATGGAAGGACTAAAGAGAAAACTCAAGTAGTGATATGAAATCTACATCCAAAGACATACTGTATGAGAAATATGTTTTCCCTTCAATGATACTGGAAAAGCCATTGATAGTACATGGTTAAATAATTTCTATTTCAACTGAGCAAGTCTTCTGGTTTGTGAAAATGTAATATGGTCAAAATTGACTATTACCAAATTCTACCTTTCTTTACTTGGACATGAAACCAAACGTTGATCCAAACCAAGCACCCTTGAGATGTTTGACTCTTAGCGCATGTCAAGATTTCATTGACCACCTTTAGTTCATGTGTGAAAATGATTCCTCAACCATTTGACAATTTGAATCCTGTGCTCTCAGAGATAAAAATGAGTCCATAGGTGTGATGATGGGAGAGTCAGACCGGTGCAGAGGCCATAGATACCCCAAAGATTCTCAATTGGGTTTGGTTAAAGAGGTCTGGATGCTGTGGTGGCCAATCTCTTTAGTTAGCTAGTTTAGTGTTTCTGTTAATTTATGTTGTAAATTTATGTTGCATGTAAAGTAGCACCTTGGTCCTGGAGGAACGTTGTTTCGTTTCACTGTGTACTAACTGTATATGTTTGAAATGACAATAAAGCCTTTGAACTTGAACAATCCATGCGTGACAATGCTCCTGCTACCTGAATCACTCTTTCGCAATTTGTGAAATCTTGGAATATGCCTGTGCCATCAATGGAAAAACCTGCCCAGTCATGACATTCTGGTCATTAGCTGCCATATAACGTTGCTGAGCCTAGACCTGAGCAACTCAAGCAGCCCCAGATCATAATACTGAATCCAGAGGCTTGTACAGCGGACACTATGCATGATGGGTGCATCGCTTCATGCTCTTCCCGTCTTACCGTGAATAGGCTCAATCTTGACTCATCAGGTTATATGATGGTTTTAATAATATCATGGACACTTCTTCCAAATCTAGAAATTTCAAATTACCTGTGATTTCAGGACTTGATGCATGCAGGTCAATAATTTGACCCTACTGGAGTGGTGAAATTTTCTTTTTTGCCAGGTGCTGGTTTTTATTGCATTCATATAATTTTTTTTATTGTTGTTGGTAACAGTGTAGCCTAAAGGGCATTACATATGCTGAAAATGTAAATTCAGCAACTCCATATGGGTTAGGTTAAGTTTGCCTATTATGAATGAACTTGCCCGCCGACGTTCCGCAAAATTCTGCAAGGTCCGCAAGCTTCCGCGAGGACCGCCCAAAAAATTAAACGTTAAATAATTTCATGCGGAAAGATGGAAACGTAATCACATTGCCAAAACCCGCGGTGAATCATGATGAATGCGAAACCGCATAGGTGAGATAGGGGTATAAGGCAATGTCGTTTGTAATATACCCAACAAGAAAACAATGTAACGTTCTTTCAGAAAGACACCTGTGCTGGACAAGGAAGAGGTATTCCTAGGGACAGAGAAAACATTGGAGGCTAACTGGTAACTAAGGAGAGATTGGAAAGGGTAAGAGACCTCTAGAGCTCAAGCAAAAGAAAAAAGGAACAGAAAGTCTGTGATTAAAGCCTCTTCATTGACTCGCTGGCTCGTTTTCGGTCATCCATCTGGCATGTCTCTGCTTCATCCCATGGGGAGGAATCACAGGGCATGAGCTCAGTGCTGTTAGCGATCAGCACCTGGGCTACCACCTGAGAATGCATTTTTCTGACACTGAAATAAAAAAAAAAAAGAGCTGAAGGAATGCAGCTGGCACCATCAGATGGACTCTTCATCATCCTCCGGCTTCGGTTAACCTCCATCATCGTCCAAGAGGTCCAACAGATCAACCTCCTGCACCTGCGCAAATCCCTTCTGTATACTTCTCATTAACGAAATACTAATTGGGTAAAGGATTGTTGACGCATTTCAGCGTGTGAGAGAGACTAGAAATGAGTGTACTTGTTTGTAAGAGGAAGAAGCTGAGGGATGAGGGGAGGGGGGCCAAAAAAAGTTAGAGCAAGATAAGCTTGCACGATCGATATCTAGAATCAATTTACAGAACACTGGAGGGAAAAGTGCTAACTGGCGCAAACCGTTTCGGCAAGAACGATCCATAAACTGTGATCTTGCCAGCTCTAACAGTACTTAAGAAAATATTTAAATGTTTTCATAAAGGGTCAGAAAAGGAATGTGCAGGAGGAATATTTTTGGTGGTCACTGATTTGACTGCATTGAATAGTGGTGGGATTGCACAGCATGTTGTTTTTGCAAGTACAGTATAGAACTTTAATACCAGCCGCATCTTTAAAGACAATATTCCCATCTGTCTTTGCCATATTTTATCTCTCTGTATTTATTACTCCCTTTTCGGATTTTGCCTCGGTCAGACCCCATCTGCTGCTCCCAGAGGAGCACTCGCTCATTGATTACAAAGAAGTAATTTTCCATTTGATATGATCACTCCAGGAAACTAAGAGCTTTCATCAGTATTCAGCTCGCAAGGCCTCTGTCAGCAGCTGTCTTAGTTAGGCCACTTTGAGAGACAATCTCGGAGCTATCTAATAGGGTTCTCCTCGCATACTTTATTCACCTTAAGAAATTGGAGATAGAAAATATATAACCACTTCCCTCTCCCCCTTGTGACATCTTATAGTTATGAAAACTTCCACCCGTGGGAAATGACTAAGATGATAATTAAAACACACTTGGAAAATCATTAAGTGAAACCAATACAGAAAAGAGAATGACTTCTTACTAAAAAAAATGTGATTTTATTTTTCCCCTGATGGCTGTGAAAACTGATCAACTATAAGTACACAATACTGTTACCATCAGGCACTCATCTATAACATGAGACTATTACATTTCTGCATGGGGTAAATTACTGGATATAACACTGCATTAAGGGTCACAGGGTCAAACCCCAACACCACCAAGCTGTCACTGTTGGGCCCTTGAGAAAGCCCATCAACCGAATCTGCTCAGCTGTATAATGAGATCAAAAGTAACTCTACATATTAGGATGTTCCAATAATGTAAATTTGCGAGAATGTCTGAAGAGGGCCATTCAGGCAGGTTGTACTCCAACTTGTTTAGCATCGTCTATGTTCATGCAAGCCAGAGAGGAGAGTTTCTTCTCTTAAGATGACTGGACTGGGCAGTTTCTACCCTCATGTGGGCAGAAGTGGGAGGTCTTTACTCATACTGTTGGGAGTGGGTGATTTTTGTTCTTATGTGGCCATGAGTGGGACAGATTTACGTTCATGCTAAGGCAGAGAAGTCAGTTTGATTTAGGCAGTCTGTCCTTTTATACAGGAGGGAGTGGACAGTTTTTACTCATTTACATTTAGGCATTTGGAAGACGCCCTTATCCAGAGCGACTTACATGTTTCTCTGATTATACATCTGAGCAGTTGAGGGTTAAGGGCCTTGCGTAAGGGCTCATCAGTGGCTACCTGGTGGTCGTGGGGTTTGAACGACCACCAGGTTGCCACTGTTGGGCCCTTAAGAGACTCTTTCTCTAATCCTGCAGGGATGGGCAGTTTTCACTCTCACTTAGTTGTTTTTACTGTAAACCAAGAGGGTACACAGTTTTTACTCTAATCCTAAAGGGGTGGGCAGTTTTACTCCAATCCTAAAGGGGTGGGCAGTTTTACGCTAATCCAAAAGGGTGGGCAGTTTTATTCTAATCCTAAAGGGGTGGGCAGTTTTACTCTAATCCTAAAGGGGTGGGCAGTTTTACTCCAATCCTAAAGGGGTGGGCTGTTTTACTCTAATCCTAAAGGGGTGGGCAGTTTTATTCAAATCCTAAAGGGGTGGGCAGTTTTACTCTAATCCTAAAGGGGTGGGCAGTTTTACTCTAATCCTAAAGGGGTGGGCAGTTTTACTCTAATCCTAAAGGGGTGGGCAGTTTTACTCTAATCCTAAAGGGGTGGGCAGTTTTATTCTAATCCTAAAGGGGTGGGCAGTTTTACTCTAATCCTAAAGGGGTGGGCAGTTTTACGCTAATCCTAAAGGGGTGGGCAGTTTTACGCTAATCCTAAAGGGGTGGGCAGTTTTATTCTAATCCTAAAGGGGTGGGCAGTTTTACTCTAATCCTAAAGGGGTGGGCAGTTTTATTCTAATCCTAAAGGGGTGGGCAGTTTTACTCTAATCCTAAAGGGGTGGGCAGTTTTATTCTAATCCTAAAGGGGTGGGCAGTTTTATTCTAATCCTAAAGGGGTGGGCAGTTTTACTCCAATCCTAAAGGGGTGGGCAGTTTTACTCCAATCCTAAAGGGGTGGGCAGTTTTATGCTAATCCTAAAGGGGTGGGCAGTTTTATGCTAATCCTAAAGGGGTGGGCAGTTTTATTCTAATCCTAAAGGGGTGGGCAGTTTTATTCTAATCCTAAAGGGGTGGGCAGTTTTACTCCAATCCTAAAGGGGTGGGCAGTTTTACTCCAATCCTAAAGGGGTGGGCAGTTTTACTCCAATCCTAAAGGGGTGGGCAGTTTTACTCTAATCCTAAAGGGGTGGGCAGTTTTATTCTAATCCTAAAGGGGTGGGCAGTTTCACTCTAATCCTACAGGTGTAGCCAGTTTTTATTCTAACCCTCTAGGGGTTGAAAATTTCTACTCCAATCCTACAGGGGGAGGGCAGACTTCACTCTCACTTACTGTAGCTGTTTTTATTGTAATCCAGGAGGGTACACACAGTTTTTATTCCAATCCTGCAGGAGTAGGCCATTTTAGTTTTAATCCTGCAGGCGTGGGAAGATTTTACTATCATTTGGTTGTTTTTACTCTAATTCTCAAAGGGTGGGAAGTTTTTTATCTAATCCTGCAGGAGTGGGTCGTTTTATTCTAATCCTGCAAGGGTGGGCATTTTTACTCTGACTTGGTTGTTTTTACTCCTCAAGGGGTGGCCAGTTTTTACTCCAATCCTGCAGGGGGTGGGGGGAGTTTATTCTCACTTGGTGGTTTTTACTCTAATCCAGCAGGAGTGGGCAGTTTTTACTCTTATGTTGATGTCTTCATGTGGGTGGAGGCAAAGTAAACAAAACCCCTACCTTGTTTTATACACTTTAATACTAATCAATCATAGTAAGCGATACAGACAGATTATTGGACCAAACACACAAAAGAAAAGAACTGCTTTTAAGACAATTAAGGGCCACTTTTTATTAGTGTCTGGGGTTAATTGCTATCAACTAACATTTATAAAAGATAGTTCATTTCCCTTTAAAAGCTACTCCGTCATGGGTATTAGTTTAGTATTTTAAGTTTATTAGAACATAACCTAGTTACACAACTATTCTATACAACCACAACCACTAACAGTACCCCTAACCCATCAGCCAGAAAACCAACATGACAACCCAGCATTGACACGGTGCTCTTTACAATGCAAGGCAAATTAATTTTAATAAACAAAGACCTCCACAGGAGGCATCTTCTATAAATAAACAATATGATCTCATGTAAAAGGATTACAATTTACAATTACCTACAATGAGGCGCAGGTTACTGAGCCAGATCAGATGCACGATCAAATTCACAAATATTCTTAAGACGTTTGTAATAATTAGGTGGACTGAATAGAGCTGCTTGTAAAAAATAGTCCCTGAACATGCAGAGAGGAGCTGCTTCCCGCTGATGGAAGGAGATTGAGTGTTTCTGAGCAGAGCATGGGAGGCAGCGGTGCAGAAAGCAATGCAGGAGGAGGAGCAAGCTGAGACAGTGTGAAAAAGTGCAAGAGAACAATGAGGTGGGCAGGGGGGTGTAGGGTAGGATTAAATGAACTTTCGTTTAAGTGCAGTGGCATGAAGGAAAAATGGCCTCACAAGGCATAGACACTTTAGATTCGGATACCTGATGGGCATATTTCACATTTCAGCCTGCACATATACACATTATATACACACTTATGTGGTAATCATGCACACACAATCAAATGGAAGCTATTAAAACTATGCTGGTGTAGCAGTCGCCTGTATTCAAGCTACAATACAGGGCCAACAGTGGCGGGATTTGAACCTGGGACCTTTTAATCAGTAGTTCAATGCCTTAACCACTGAGCTAGCCCTGCTACATTTTGCCTCTGGTCTATTGGATTGCATGGATTTTTAAGGTTCTCCCCATGCTTGCCCGGTTTCCTCTGGGTTCTATGGTTTCCTCCCACAGTCCAAAGACATGAAGTGTAGGCTGCTTAACATTTCCACATTGCCTGTAGTGAAGGATTGATTTTGTTTGTGCGAGTGCCCTACAATGCATTGGCAACCCACCCAGGGAGTACCCTAGTTTGCCCCCTAAGTTTGCTGGAAGAGGCTCCAGGGCCTTCGTGACTCTACACAGAATAAGCAGTGTATATTCTGGATGGATAGAGAGATGGATATTTTAGCAATAAGGGACATAAAGCACATAAATCCCATCAAACTGTCCTTGAACTGTAACTGTATCTTTATAATCTTTCCGAAGTTCAATATGTGGTACGTATTCATCAATCTACAACCTACTGTAAGTCTAACTAAAGATTATGCTTTAAGATTGAGGTGTCCATTAATCCCCCAAATGGCAAAAGAAGATCTAGGCCAGACCTGGTGCACCATATTGATATTAAGCTGAAAACAGTCATCCATAAATGTAATTCTGTGTTTTGTGAGTTAGGATGAGCTTGGGATTAGCGATTCCTTGGTGAGATGTGGAACAGATGTGGTGGTAAGCATGGATTATGACTGGAATACTGCTCATTCACTATCAGAAGCATGCAGCTGGTGCCCAATCAAAAACATCTGCACTTACAGTGATCATATTTTTTTTATTACATTTTGCTTAAGACAATTGGGAAAGTTTAGTCTTGAATTCTGAATTATTCATTCGGATTTTTTTTGCTATGACTTACATCAGCATATTCCAGACTTTTTCTTTTTTTTCTTTTCAATACAAATGCTAATTAGGGGATGCTAATTCAAACATGTGTTTGCATCCTCACGCTCTAACTCGGCATGCCAAAAGTAAAAAGCTTTGCATTCATATTTGCCTTTCCACTGTCAGTGAAGTCTGTCTGTATTTCAAAAACTATGAGAGGGAGTTTTGTAGTGTTTGGGGGAAACTTGCTTAACCTTGTGGTGGAAGTGTTGGAGATAAAGAAAAACAAGACGTTTTGGATGAAACTTTTTTCTAAAAGTGTTTTATGTTGCTGCATAGACATCAGTCCCATGTTCCAATCTTCACAATCAAATTTGCTCTATGGTTTCAAATCATGCCTCCAGCATGTTCTCACGTCATTATCCAATGTGTAGCGATAAAACGCTAAGGCGGAGCTAAAGCAAAATATAGTGGTTCTACTCTACATAAAGGCACAAAAAGCTAATGATCTGGTGTGGTGAGGCCATGGATATCTACAATTACTTATGAATAGTTCTACAGTGCACCGCCAATGTCTACGGATCCCTACAGAGACCTGCACTAACCGCCAAAATGTTACAGATGTATAACTTGTGGATTACACAGACTATGTATGAGTACCATGAATGATCATGCATAGTGTAGGTTTACAGAAACATATATTAGACCTACGGCAAATGCACAAGTCAAGATCTTTCCATAAGACTACACACGGCTCATCAAACACCTGGACTTCCTTTGTACAATAATAACCAAAAACAGTACAAAAATGTGCATGAGACCTGTTATTAAGACCATTAACCAAAAAATATGGAACAGTAACTAGAGCAATTCTCACTCGGAGAAAAGCTTAGGAAATGTTCGACTAAACAAAAAGCTAAATAGTTTCAAGATAAATTCTTCTGCTTCGATGAGTGGGTGAGATATACTGTACAGTAATTGTGTTTTTTGCAAGAGTGCACATTATATTTAAATGAATGCAGGCGCAGAGTCCTGCTAAAGAAATTTCCTGTTTTCTTTTCTTTTTTAGTCGCTCCTAATCTCTGCTAATCCACTTTAGAGTCATATCTGCAAAACAGAACAGAACTGTTGTGCTGGTGTGACGCCAAAAGCTATTTATTACTTAAAGACTTTGTTAGTTGCAGTAATCAAATTGAGATGCAGGTTGCAGTGGCTTTGAGTGTGGAGTGCTGCTTTCTGCTACACTATGTGGAAGCAACTGTGATGTTTCTCAGGTGCCGCTGCAGGACACCTTCATACTCGGGCTAACATGCCAAATTAGGGAAGAAATTGACTTGCTGTTAAAACCATGCACATGTGAGGTCAACCGGCAACATTGTGTAAGTATTTATTCACATATTTGCTTTTATACCATGTGTTTTACCACAATATTCCAGTAGGGGGCACATAAGGGAATTCAAACAGATAGTATTGCATGGAGTTGGAAGTACAGCAGAACTGGTGGTGGTAATTGTGGACTTGGTCGCACAACTCCTCCTTGTAACTTTTCACCATGCCTGCTGACTACGTACCATGCTCCTACTGTTTACATGTGTATCGCATCTTGTGGGAACATTGCATACGTTTCTGTGAAGCTCAACACCAAACAAACACGGCTGGATTGGCAGGAGGATATTGGGTTGTGCTTTTTGGATTTCTTTGGTTTGTCCTTCTTGGGGAACCTTTAAAGGTGCCATATTATACCAGTTCCTTAAGAAGTTAACACATGTCTCAGAGGACCAACACAGCTTACAGTATATGGACTCTTAAATGAGGTCATAATAAAGAAAAAACTCTAATCAGCTTGTTTAAGCTATGGCCAGTCCAAAATTGGGAAACAAAACCTCTTCATTATTCATTTATTCATGTATTCATGTATTCATTTATTTATGTTTAAACATGTACATATGAATGTGTAAATCTGGATGTCTAAAAATTACTAAAAGGCGAATTTTGGATAATAGGTCTGCTTTAATTCGACTAATTGGTCTAATTAGTTTTAATTTATAGCAACAACATTCTTTCTGTGTTCAATTCTGGTTCATCACATGGTGTGTTAATCAATTTTTACAGAATTACCAGAATTTTTACAACAACAACTTTGACAACAAAAGCGTTGTATGTAAAGACTGATGCGGTGTAACTGACTGGCTCAATCGGATTGAAGAAAGATCGTCCATGTAAATGCAACTATTAATGTGCGGAAGTTTTCTTAAAATAAATAACAATTCATTAGACTTTTATGAATAGGCGGCGCGATGGTGTAGTGGTTAGCACTGTCGCCTTGCACCTCCAGGGTCTGGGTTCGATTCCCCGGCCAGGCTCGATTCCCGTCTCTGTGTGCATGGAGTTTGCATGTTCTCCCCGTGCTTGGTGGGTTTCCTCCGGGTACTCCGGTTTCCTCCCACAGTCCAAAGATATGCAGGTTAGGCTAATTGGCGTTCCTAAATTGCCCGTAGTGTGTGATTGGGTGTGTGAGTGTGTGTATGTGTGTGGGCCCTGCGATGAATTGGCACCCTGTCCAGGGTGTACCCCGCCTAGTGCCCGAAGTCTCCTGGGATAGGCTCCAGGTCCCCCGCGACCCTGAACACAAGATTAAGTGGTATAGAAGATGAATGAATGAATGAATAGACTTTTATGAAATCAGTCTAATTGTTATAGGGAAACACTACTATTCTACATAGATTTGAATTATTTTAAACATGTCATTTATGTGCCCATACAGCTTTGTTCATCCCCTATTCACTTCTAATTCATACAGACTTCATACTTTGCCGAATTACTCAACTCCCATACTCGCTTTCAATTTCTCGGCGGTAAAGGGGTTTTCATTTAGCCTGAGTGCTAACCTTAACATCTACGTTGTTAAAATGATGGGCAGTCCAATTACATTTTCCGCTATTCAGTCCCAGTCCTGGTTCCTGCTTGTCTATATTGACGTCGAGAGGTGGATTAACAATAGAACTGGCCTCTGTCTGCCCTTCCCTTTCCCTCTTTAACCACTCACCAGGGACCGGGCCTTAAATAATGGCTGGCTAAACAGCATTTACTGCATTCTCAATTGGATATGAAAGGGCTAATTCTGTAGGCCAGCCACAGGCCAGAGAGCTCCTCTTATCTAATAGCCCTTACCATAGCTATCCAACCCGCCCTGAGCTCTGCCCTTTTCATTTATCCCGTTTCAGATTGCTAGATTTAGATATTCAATTACTGATTATTAACTGGTACAAACAGATGTCTTCGGCGCCATCGCCATGGACGATAACGATACAAAGAGTTTATTGGATTGGCGCTGGGACGCAGAAGAGGAAAAGAGGGGAAGGGGGCAAGCCAAAATGGAATGACTTGAAATCTGTGGAGGATGAAATAGAAATTAACTGTCTGTTTCAATGTATAATAGGCCTCAATATTTGTAGTGTTATTGCAGTGTGATAAGATAAGCACCACACACACACACACACACACACGCACACACGCACACAGAGTCTTGGGAAAATAAAGCGGCAGGGTTATAATAATTTTTCGCCCCTGGTTTGGGTGCTGCAAGCTAAATTAGCATGGAGTTCGAGCTTGGAGATATGATGGCAGCTGACAGAGAACAAACCATCAAACATGATATAAAATGCTGAGTTACTAAGGAACAAACATCTCCTCTAATGATTTCTAGGAAGGGAGAAAACATTTGTGTGAATGCGTTATCCAAATCACGGCACTACTGTCATTTTTCCAACAAGTGCTTCTGGACCAGAGATACATTTGGTAAAGTGTAAAAGCTGTTCCTGGGCCCGAGAACAGGTCCAGCACCACCAGGAAGCAGCTTGTGGTGCACTTACAACCATATATACTGTACTCCCTTGCTACGCTAACGCACTTGTTAAATTCGAAAGTTTTCTTCATATGCTGGAGCCATGATCGAACTGGCCATTTCACTTCTGAAACGCTGGCCTCCCAGGAACTCCTTTACTGGTCCAAACCTGTGAAAATGGCTTGGAGTGGGGTCAGAACTGAATCCCAAGAGGAATCCCAACTGAATTCCTGTAATGATCAAGTGGTGCTGGTGAGTGATTGTGAATGATCAGGTGTTCCACTGGCTGAATGTTCATGGGAATGATTGCAGTGTGCTCTGAACCACTTTGGCAGGTCATCTTTACAATGTTCCCATCATTCTAATGGTTTACTCCGACTAAATCATCACATCTTACAAAAGTCTTCTGTAAACATCAATTTTATGCCTTCAATCACCAGAAATATTACCACCAGTCCCAGTTTGACCTGAACTCCCCCTGTTATACAGTAAGTACCCCTATTAGTTTAATTTCTCCCATCTTACAGTATGATGTACTGTATAAAATGAGCTGGCCCAGGAATGGAGCGCTGCGTTTTTTGCACTGAGGACGCCATGTACAGTAAAACAGACGAAAAACAAAAAAGCGACAGAATGAACCTAGAGGTTTCCATCAAACATTTGATTAGTCCAGAACTGGTCCTGGGTGTGAGTTTTCACAAAAGAGTAAGCGAGCCTGTCAATCTGGGAATCGACAAAAATAACAGCATCAGCATCTTTATTGCATAGTACACTTGGGTGCACTTGGCTATGAGGTCTTCATTTTGTCAATTCGCCATGATGTAACTATATCTCTGATTGATCGCGCCTATAAAGGAGTTTATAAATGGTCGCTTGTTACCTCCAGCCATCAGTTATCTGCTGATCCAGTTAAACTATCGATTCTCTTAGACCACTGTGCGGTTTCATGACTGCCAAGCGTATATCACGACAATCAAGAGTCATTTACGATTGGACTAGAAGATTACTTAGTGGTATTTTCCCAGCAGTTGGGCATTAAAAAAAGGTACAGCATTGTACACATTATGGATCGGAGGGCCATTTGTTCGTGCGCGATGTTACATGTTGGCTTCCAGGCATTACTGGATGTAAGCAAAGATTAAAGGCTTAAAGTGCAAAATTTGAAATGGTGAAATAATAAAAGCCATCAGTTAAAGATGACAGGGAACGTCTGCTCGGTAAGGCCAAAGATACCTGACCATTAATCTTTCCGTCATGGTCTTGCTCGTGCTGCAACATTTCACGATTGAATTTTTGGACTCGGAGTGGGTGGGCAAAATGGACTGTTTGGCAAGACTCTTAAAATCTCTCCTGTAATGTAAGTGCATTGCTCAGATGTGTATTTAAGAGCGACCATGCTAATTCCTGAGCATCGTCATAAGAGAAGATGTCGTCCACGTACTGTACTGTATATAATCGAAGTCTATACAGAGGTCGTAAACCAGTGGACTGGAACTTTTAGCAAATCGAGGCACTTAAAGGAAGAGTGCAGGAGAATGGACAAATATTTTTTTTTTTTTTAAAAATGGCTGTACTTCTGCAACTCCACTTTTCTCAGCATGAGCCATGACCGCTTCTGTTGCAGATCCTCTTGTGAATTATTTAGCTGAAAGCAGCTCACTGTGAAACTGCAGAGTTTTCACAGACATTCGTGCATTTGTCACCCTCTCTGGTCTGATTACAGCACGATGATGAAAACCCGAATTCCAGACAGACATCGACTCTGTTCACAGTCTATGATGATAATCAAAAGTAACTTGTGAAACAAAACCTTACTTATCGCCAATCATCAGGTGTTAAGTGTGAAACGGTAAACTTAGACTTGTTATTCTCTTCTCTGTTTTTGTGAAAGCCAAATATTTTTCTAATCGATGGTAAGAGGGGAAATGAGTGGGTTTAATGAGAACATAAGAGGATGATGTTCAAATGTGTGTGTGCTGTCATTCATTTAACTCGTCATTAAACACCATTAGGACTGGAAGAAAAAAGATAAAGCAGCTGGTTAAACTGACTGCAATCAGTTAATCACCTCCATGTATTCACCTACAGCATTTTATATGAAGCTACCATGGACTAAAGATGGCTAATCAGCAAACGCAACAACACAACAAAAACCCAGCAAATTCGGAAATACAGGCTAAAAACTTTTGAAAAAACCCTTATAGTGTTAACTTAAAGTGGACAAAAAAGAAATGCTTAGTAAACATCACGTTTCAGTGGTGTAGTGGTTAGCACTGTCGCTTTGCACCTCCAGGGTCCAGGGTTCGATTCCCGTCTCTGTGTGCATGGAGTTTGCATGTTCTCCCCGTGCTTGGTGGGTTTCCTCTGGGTACTCCGGTTTCCTCCCACAGTCCAAAGATATGCAGGTTAGGCTAATTGGCGTTCCTAAATTGCCCGTAGTGTGTGATTGGGTGTGTGAGTGTGTGTATGTGTGTGTGCCCTGCGATGGATTGGCACCCTGTCCAGGGTGTACCCCGCCTAGTGCCCGAAGTCTCCTGGGATAGGCTCCAGGTCCCCCGCGACCCTGAACACAGGATTATAACACAGGTATAGAAAATGAATGAATGTCTTTCATATTATTGCCTTTGTTGACATCTTTAAATTGCGAAATTCGAAGGACTTTGGGCGATTTTTGGACACGGTTTAACGGTACTGTACGTTCCCAGATGCACTCGAGCTCCTTAACAGTCTCTGGTGGACTCCACCTGACTCTGGACCTGCAATTCCACTGCAGTGGTGGAGTCAGGGATGACGGATGCTGACTGCTGAAGGCAGGATCTAAAAATAACTTCAGCAGGCCGAGCTGATCTATCGGTTACCGGGCTGTCTCCCAAAACCACCTCGGCCACTAGATTTCCTCGGAGGCCTATAACTCTGCCCCGGATGGGCTGTCGTGCCCACCCACAGACCCAGGTCATCACAAATAGACTTGTCCGAACATCCATCCATCGTATCCGGGACACCGTTTAATGCACTCGCACCCGCTGAATAATAGTTATTGCTCGCAGCAGAGCGTCTCAGGCCGCAAACCCTGAAGGCCGACTCAATATCGGTTACCTTCATTTTGCTATTGATTCTGCATAATCATTAAGCGAGCGCTCGCCATCTCAGCAGGAAGGTCAGCGCTTTAAATCGCTTGAGTTTATGAACCTGTCTGAAGTCTGGAGGGATTTTGTATGAGCATCATTAAAGCATTGAGTTATTGAATAATAATATAATATAAGAGCCAATCATGTTCCAGTATGCAAATGAAAGCACTAATTCATCAAAGAAAGAGTGTGGCTAGAAATTTGCATATGCATAGAATTTAGAATTCTTGATCAGAACGCATAAATACAGCTAAATCTTCTCACTGTTTTCTAATGATATTTTTTTTTTATTGTACTGATGCACCATTTATTATTCATCCAATTCATTATTCATTATTTGGAAAAAAAAAAGGTTAAAAACGATCATTTTCAAAAAGGTTCCAAGTAGAAACACGTCACTTATCTTTTTTGAACGAATATATTTAATATTCTCTATTAGAGGATTTTAATTCATTCTAAAGCTTTTAAAATGGCCACAGTTGTTTTGAACCACCTCTGTTTGGAAATGAAATAAAAGCTACTGGATATGTCAAACTGGGGATGTTCAGCATCTTTAGTGCTGAGACTAAGTAATAAACGAAGCGTCGGGGAACATCACCAGCCCCGCTGTGAGCTGGTTTGTTATCGGTGACATAAACAGCACCATTTGCATTAATAAGAAATCCAACTTTGCATTATTAATTGCATTTGCACTACGACTTGCTTTTCATTTGTTAAGAAGAAAAATCCCTGCGCAGGCGAGCAAAGATCAACATGGTGCATTATTAAAGAGGCAGTAAAATAATAATAAAAACGCACTTAAACATATAAAACAATACTCAAAGGTCATAAAAGGCAAAACATGATCTATAAATGCTCTAAAATGTATCTAAAAAAATAATGCTTTACAGCTGAATTAAATGATTTCAATGATCGTTAAAATATAAACATGTAAACAAGAGATGCACTGGGAGACTTAAAGCTTCAATACGCAACCACAGATGATGTGTTTAAGCTGTGGGGGTTACACAATCTTTACGCCACAGAACTATAGATTCTGATTGGTTCAGAAGGGGTGGGGTAAGTAAAGCTTACTATAGTAACTACTTACAGTACACAGGGACACAGGAACAGCACTTCCGGTGTCATAATTGTGTATTATTCACATTTCCAGCCTGATGTGACCCAAATGAGGTTTTTTACCCTATTATAATCCAAAGCTGATGTTCTCCCGATTGCATCTGAACCACTTATCTGGCTTTGTTTCTTTTCTGTCCCCCATTAGAGTGAGATAAAAGTCACTAGTAATTATGAACGTGAACCGTCATGACATGCAAATCCGATCTGACCAAAAGAATCTGCTTGGAATGTGAAAGTCGCCTGTAATGAGATGAAACAGCCAGACGCTGAACTCTCCCAAGTCCTGCTTTTAAACCAGTGACATGTCATCCACACACGCCTCCACACCATCCGGCGAACAAAATTCATAAGAAGCATAAAAAAAAGCCCTCATCTCTAGACGACTCCAGACATACTGTAGGCCAAGAGTTTTAATTAATTAACAGCATGTCAAGGTTGTGGCGCTGCAATTACTGCCAGGTAAGATGATGTTAATAAACGAAAAAAAAGAGAAGAAACAAGGAAGCATCAATTAAGAGCAATGTGAAACACGGAGGGTTGGAGCAGGAGCGCGGGGGACAGAGCGAGGCCTCCAGGGACCGACAACAGGTCAGAACCCTCGTCATTATCCACAGCCACAGATAACAAGAGCATTTGGGGATTTTCGATTCATTATGTCTCACACGCTGCCTGCGAACGCAGATCAAACAGAAATTCGCTTGGAGAGATTTCGGTTTTTCGATCGATTTGTGTTGACACCGTGCGAAATTAAGAGATGCTTTATTACGGATTCGAATTTAATAATAAAGAACTATTGTGAAGCATGAAGTTTGTGTAGCTGAACGGATTATAATTACATCTTTTGGCATTTTTGTCCATTTCTGATAATAAAACCATGAGAAAGGCCAAAATAAACAAACAATCAAATAGTAGTTTAAGGCAGAAAAACAACAAAATGATCCATCTATCTATCTATCTATCTATCTATCTATCTATCTATCTATCTATCTATTTATCTATCTATCTAATATATTTCCTGACTTGCTTATTTATATTCGGACAATTTTTTCGACAAATAGGATCTACAGAAATCCAAAAGAAGGCAAGCTATTTATGATATAATGGACACAACAAGACAATAGAAAATAATGTAAGGACACCATTGACAGATCAATCGACTGACTTTCCAATACTATTTTGGAAACAAAAACAAACAAACAAATAATGATCCAACACAAAAATAAACCAAAGGATAATGCTTCCTCCTATTACTAATTATACCTCATCAATATACAGTATTCACTTTCATCTTCTATACCGCTTTATCCTGTATTCAGGGTCATGGGGCCCTGGAGCCTATTGAAGGAGGCTTAGGGCACGAGGCGGGGTACACCTTGGACAAGGTGACAATCCATTGCAGGGCACACAGGACTATTTGGGAACTCCAACGCCAAATCTTCAGGTCTTTGGACTGCGGGAGGAAACCCACCAAGCACGGGGAGAACATGCAAACTCCATGCAAACGTGAATCGAACCTGGAATATGGAGGTGCAAGGTTCTTTAAATTAATCCTAAATTATTTCCATTCTCTCTCTCTCTCTCTCTCACTATCTACTTATTTCTGTATTTCCTTACTTACCTATTCACATCACGGTTCTAACTGTATGCTTTTCCCAAGAAGATTTAAATGAACCCAAAGAAAAGAAGGTAAAAACTCAAACACAGCCTCGAGAAAAACAACAAAGAAAAAAACAAACACAAACAAATTGTGATGAAATGCACAAAAACAAGAAAACGACGAAAAGTAAGGATAATATTTTTAGCTATTTTTGCTAAAAAAAAAAAAAAAGCGTAAAAACAAAGACAAACGCAAACAGTGATGGAACATGCACACACACACTGACCTGAAAAATCATTCCATCAATCTGAACATGTGAGAAAATCCATGCGGTTGTATCTCGTACCAACAACCATGACCTTTTCAACTTATTATAGAGTCGTGTGTATCGGTGGAACTCCAGACGGAATTGTGTAGAGTTGCTTGTGTATATGTTTGTGTGTGTGTGTGTGTGTGTGTGTGTGTGTGTGTGTGTGTGTGTGTGTGAGATCACTACCTCGACACTGTTCAATACTGTACGTTAAGCTGAATCGAACGAGGATCCCCGGATCCATATAGAACATACAGTACACTCCTCATGACACTCTCTCCATCTCTACTCACTCTCACTGTACCATTCTGATCACACACACACACACACACACACAGAAGAAAAGCAAAACAACTACAGGTAAACACTAGAAAACAAGAAACACTATAAATACACTCTACAGGTATCAACACTATAATCCTGGAAACACTACACTATAGATACACACTCGATTGCAGGTAAACAGTAAACACTACACTGCTACACTCCAGGCGTGCAGTAGTGTAGAAAGTCTTCCTGCATGGTTACATCACGCGTAAACACCACTTTAATTACCTGCAGACGTGAACCTTAATCACAGAGCTTTGGACAACAATAGAGCTCAGTGTTTGTGCTATCTCCACACTGAGAAGTCTTCATTAATGTGAGTGTGTGTGTGTGTGTGTGTGTGTGAGATAGAGAAAGAGCCTAAACCTCACAGCGAATAATTTATACACACACCAGCAGCCATTAGAGTGTTATAGGAGCAGAGCTACAGGAGGCCTCCGATCTCAAAAAGGAATCAAGAAAAAGCTCACGTACAGAAAAGAAATAAATCCACTGTGTGTGTGTGTGTGTGTGTGTGTGTGTGTGTGTGTGTGTGTGTGTGTGTGTGTGTGTGTAAGCAGGTTGAATCCCAGCACTCACCTCGACGAGTTTGTTGGCGTGTTCGCGGAAGACCTGGGCGTACTCCTTCACCTCCTTCTCGTTGCCGCTCTTGGCTGCTTCGATGAGGACCAGCAGAGGGACGTTGGTCTCCAGGAAGGAATCAGAGATGTGGTCCATCACCGCCTTCCTCAGCTGCGAGAGACGGAGAACAAGACATTGCGACATGTTTGATACGTGCAGATCTCTAGTTTAGCTAGCGGCGGACTACTGATTCTGGCGAGTTGATAAGAACCCGACTAGTCATGTTTTTTTTATAGTTAAAGCAAAGACCTTCGTGAGAAGCTTCATACTTTAACACTTAATTTTATTTCAAACCTATATAATTTTCTTTAATGTTTACCCAAACAACGAAAATTACTGAACGCTGAAAAGGTATAAAATACATTTCTGTTACAAAAATGTACATTCTGTAATAGTAAAGATTCCGGGCGAAAGCAGGTGCGCATAATAAGAGTTTTACACTGTAATGATGATCCCATCTGCCTCAGTGTTTTGCCTTTGCACCACTTCACTCCAACTACTCACTCAACTACTACACACAACACCACAGCTGTGGTTACATGGAAAATGTCTGGAATACAGTCTGAATCGCTCTGATTAAAGACCCCAGTTAACTTCTTGCTAACGAGGGCATTGAACCAATAAAATGTCTGTTCTGCTGTAAAGTCTTGAAACTGCTGAAATATAATAGAAGAAGGAGAAGAACTTTGAGGTCAGGGATGGCGTCTCATCATTTCCGATAAATCCCACCTTCTGTGTGAGGATTGGTTACAAGAATTCTGTGACTGGTTAGATGCTTTACTTTGAAATGTGAGCCGATCAGAACTCGACTCTCGTCCCAGTGGATGAGAGTCCGGAGTAAAGGCAGGTGCCAGAGCGTTGTTTGTTCTCACAGTGTTTCCTGATCAGCAATGGAAGGAAAATTCCCCCCACAGAAACCCATTTTATTTATTTCAATCAGATCATGTCTTTGCACTGCTAATATTCACCTGCTGAGCCTATTATAAAAAGTTTACACCCCCCTCCGTCATTCTGAACGGGCTGGATAGGATAAGACTGTTCTGGTGTTATTCCGATTCGGCTTCGATTCCCATTATTACTGGAATAATAAGATTGTCAAGAACAATTCAATTCAATTTTATTTGTATAGCTCTTTTACTAGTTGACATTGTCGCAAAGCAGCTTTACACAATCAAACGGATTATTGAAGTTTGTATGAAATGATAAGACGAGCAAAAGCCGAGGAGAACGGCGACAAGGAAAAAAACCCTGACATGGCAATAGGCAGGAACCTTGAGAGGAACCAGACTCAACAGGGAACCCATCCTCATCTGGGTGATAACAGATAGCAGGGATTGATCTGCAGTCATACTGTGATGTTAGGAGGCTGGACGTTCAGTATAACAGGAGATATGGAGTCCAGGTCGTTATTGGAGGCTCAGGTAGACTGTAGGAAACTCCAGCGAACTGAACTATCGAGCGACTGTAGTCACGAGTCCTCAGATGTCTGCATCATTGGCAGCTCAGGAGCGACATGTATAGCTACTAACAGCGTCCCATGGTGCTATACTGCCCCCACTGGTCACGCTGGTATTGCGCAATGCAAGACCTAGATTTTTCTTTCTTACTGTACTTTAGGTTGCACAAAAATGTCTCAAATGATCACAAAGTATGTGTAGCAACCATCTTACAGTACACACACAGCCAGGTTAGTAAAACAAAGAATAATCCATAGTTTAAATCCAGAAATGCATAGTCTACTTATAGACCTGCCATTGACTCAAGGCCAGATGTTCAACCTAAAAAAAAAAAACCCTCATGTTATCATCTCCTGAAAACAGGTATACTTTTGAAAAATGTATTATTAACGCTAGAGCTCTGGACCTGATCGATTTGTTTACAGGTTCACTTTTGGCTCCAACTGGTAGGAGACTGAAAAAATGGGTCTTGGGAACATTGAGAGAGGCTCTAAAAGCCAGAAGAGGCATGAGCTAGCATAAAATAACCCCATCCTGCCATTATTGCTCAGCAAGATCTGTTATCACTCAAGGGCTTAACACACTAGACACACACACACACACTTCCAGCCAGTTGAGTTGTCAGTAACACTCAAACTTTCTTGGGGTCTTCAAAATGTTCTGATTGTATTAGCAAAGCCGAGATGATGCAACCGGTAATAAGATTTTTGTCATTGCTAAGAGCTCGCGCTGTTTGTGTGGTCAGCATCCGTCATAATCACAGCCGGGGATAAAAAAAAAGTTATTTTAGAAAGTCCTGCCGGGAAAGAAAGATGACAGGGGTAAACACTCTTAAACAACAGTAATTACCAACCAGTCAAGCATGCACACGTGTAGCTCACCAACCAGCTCGAAAGCCCAGAGCGCCAGGCTCCGTGTTGAGCTGATGAATTATCACTCACAAGAAAGCTAAATCCATCACGTCTTGGCTAGCAAAGCATGTGAGACTGAGATGCTGTATACAGTAAGCATGGAAGAAACAAAAGGAAAAAAAAGGTGCTTCACGCATACACAACCTGGAGTCTGGGAATTTTGATTGACATGCAGTGTTTGTTGGTATCCTGGTCACCTGAGCATGAAATCCAGGAAAGAAAGTGCACTCCATACATAATGATCTGTCTCTCGGGACGTCAGTAATCCAGAAAATAGCCGTGAACCTTTTAGCACTTTCTAATAATTTGTGCTAAAGGACGTGATGAAAAGAGTGCGGAATGAGTCATGCATAACAAGTTGGAGACGTGTTGTGTTTGCCGAACGGATCATAAAGAGGTCAGGCTTTCATGCTAACTGACGGACGTACTGTACTGTATGTTCAAACATCTCCACTCTGGTGGTTCAAGATTTTCCATTTTCATTTCTCATGAGCATTGAGCGCACTCGCACTATTTTTTTTTTTTTTTTAATCAGCCTTCGTCTGTGTCTTTAATGAAGCTTAGTCCAGGGAGTATATCCTCATAATACACCACATCAAAGCTGGGAGTACCCAGGAGTGTACTGGACAAGCTTGGTTTTTTATTAAGAAAATCATAAAAGAATGAGGATCGCGCTGGGCTGTGCTTGTCATCTCTATAAGACAACACTCGTTTATCTTAATCACAACACCTGCACATTGTCCAATAAGCACTTCTTTGAGAAACTAAGAGTCAGAGAGTGAAACCACATACGCACAATCAGCACCATTTACTGTACAGTGCAAGTTTGATGTCACATTGTGTGCTCCTAGTGGTCGTTCGAAGAATTGCACATACTGGCACTTCCATGTTGGACTAATTTTTTTAGAACTGGAGGTTGCCTTTTGTTTTTGCCCAATTTAACCTAACCACACCTAACTGGGTTCAAAAATTCTTTCTGCACATTAGACCCAATCTTCCCATCACCCAACAACTAAAAATGACATATGGTGAGGACTAAAAGAAACTTCACCTTTACACTTCTGGCTACAGATGACAGCGTAGATAGGTTTGGTTTTCACCAGGAATCTGGATTTTAATAAAGATTTGGCTTGTCCTTACATCACCTGCCTTTAATTTGTTTGTTATTTTAAGTATGAAAAAAAAAGTTTTATGTCTGATGATGTTTCTACTTCCCTCATCTCATTTGCTTTAGTTTGTCCAAATTTGCCAACCAGACGGCCCCGTAGCAAAAGCAAACCTCAATAGCAAAATAAAAAAATCAATCGAAGTGAATTTGGAGGCATACCAAGAAATAATTAAAGGGGGGGTGTATACTTAACTAAGCTTGAAAGATAAACATCTCTGACTGCCAACAGAGCAAAATGAGGAAGCTTGATCTTCAAAGACGAGATTAGACTTTGTCTGGCAAATTTGCTTTTTAATAGGAAACTGTATGTCTAAGGATTACAATCGGGTTCTGGCACAGAAACAGATGTCGCAGGAACTGTCGCAAGAATCCCCACGGAGAACTTTACACGGCTTATCTTTTTATTCTGAACAAATCTTACAGCCTGAGCTCGTGTCTATTATGTCAGCCGCTTGTCTGCAAATATAGTAGAATATGAACAGACTCGTCGGTCCTCGCCAGCCCCGCGGCCAGTCGCAAATTCAAAAAAGCAACAAAGACGAAATTATAGGAGAATTAGAAGGTCCAATAAAACAATGCGTGACTTTCATTTCCTTTCCGTAGCCCTTTCATTTGCGAACGCAGGTAAATTGTGAGAGGGAGAGCCTGCGGGTCGACGGTGCCATGTATCTTATTAAAATGTCAAGAGCAATCAGGGGAGAAACGGGTTTCCGTGTGCGCGGGGAAGCAGCATAAATCAAAATGAAATAACTGGACGACGCGGTGGATAAAGGGAACGGCATGCAGAACGAGATCGGGGCGGAGAAAGAGGAGCAGAGAGGACGGTGAAATCGAGAGAGCGAGATGTGGAGAAATAGGCTGGAGCACCCTGCTCTTGATCTTGCTGTGATGTCTGTAAATGGTTGTAAATTGTGTAATGTCCTCCTGGTTTAATGTCTCTGAGTTTTATTTTTGGAAGAAAAAAAAAAGAACAAAGTGTGCTTTACATCACACAGCTTTGTCCATGTCTACATCAATGTTACTGATCTATACTGTAGTTTAGAACAGATCTACAGGATTACAGGATCACAGTGCAATACTATGGGCATGTCTGGGTTAAAACAGGGAAGAACAGAAAGAATATCTGCTTTATACTGTATGTGTAATTAAACTTTTCTTTATCTGTATTTTTTTCCTCTTCCTTTATTTTCCTTCTGTTTTAACTCTGGGTTTAACAGTCCATGAAAATGCAACTTTATTCATTTCTAACAAAGGACTCTCTTCTGTATTCAGGAAGGTACTGTAGGTGTTAGATAAACCAATCTAAGCTCAGCTAAAAGAAGATACGCTAAGATAAGATAAGGTTTTTGTATCCAGTCCTGATTTATTATTATTATTATTATTATTATTATTATTATTATTTATTTCTGACAGTATAAACAGTTGCAAAAGTATTAAAACATCAAGCTATCGTAGAGAATGAAGCAAAGTTACCTCCATCATTTCAAACTTAATTATCTGTCTAAAACAGGACACATTGTACTGTACGGCCATTAATAAATCTCTGTTGCTATGGTACATCCACAAACCCTTAGTTACTATAGATGTGAGAATTAATTTGGCATGGCAATTCATTTATCTTCCCATTGACTCAAAAAGATATGATGTTTGCATTTATTATTGCTATTATTATTATTACTATTAGTATTATTATTATTGGGATTTTCCCTAATTTTAGTATTGGCCGATTCCCACCTGTCAACTACCAATCACATGTTTCGTCCGAACATTGCATTTTTTCTTAATTTTGTATGACTGATCTTTTCTCACTGCTCACTCGCGCCCCCTTAGGAGCGGCGTAATATACTCAGAGGACAATCTGTTTCTCTGTGAGAGTTACCCACTAGAGGGCAGTGTTTATTAGTTTGTAGTTTTGTTCCTAGACTCAGTTTCCCAGAATGCTCCTCAGTCAGGTGACGTGGATGCTCACCTGAATTGAGGAGGCTCATTAGCATTGTTATAAATACCTGTTTGTTCTGGGAAACTGGGTCGAGCATTAATTTCTGTTCTGTTATGTGGGTTTTGTTTTCTTCTGGTTTTAGTATGATTATAGTTGGCATTTAGTTTCTGGAGCTCTTTAAGTTAAGTTTGTGTTTGCTTTGATTTAGTTTATGTCTCTTTGTCTCTGTGTCTCCTAGCAGGATTAGCCTCTAGGAGAATTAGCCCTTTGTGTTTACCCTTTTGTGTAAGTAACCCCCATTGCATGTTTAGCTACAGTAGTAGTCTGTTTAAATACTAATGAGGCTAACATACTAACATGTTTAGATTTTAGTCTGTCTAGTCTCCTTGTCTGCTTAGCCCTTAGTCTGTTTAGGTACAGTATGTTTGGAATTGTAAATACATAAGTTATATACTACTACTATTAATAATGATAATAATAATAATAATAATAACTGAATTATTTATATATTGTATAATAATATCAAAATGAAATTCAAATCTTCACCAATGTATTGTGTTAGTATGGTATCAGGTGGCCCCTGGTTATCCCTATTAGTTACTGTAATAACTTTATAACATTATAGCAGCAAAAAAACAATTGCTCCATCAGCAGCCTGGCTTTTATCACATTCATGTTCAAGAAACACCTCTGTCCTAACAATGTATCAAAGTATTTTATATATATATATATACAAACTGGATTCCAAAAAAGTTGGGACACTAAACAAATTGTGAATAAAAACTGAATGCAATGATGTGGAGATGGCAAATGTCAATATTTTATTCAGAATAGAACATAGATGACAGATCAAAAGTTTAATCCGAGAAAATTTATCATTTTAAAGGAAAAATTTGTTGATTCCAAATTTCACGGTGTCAACAAATCCCAAAAAAGTTGGGACAAGTAGCAATAAGAGGCTGGAAAAAGTAAATCTGAGCATAACGAAGAGCGGGAAGACCAATTAACAGTAATTAGGTTAATTGGCAACATGATTGGGTATAAAAAGAGCTTCTCAGAGTGGCAGTGTCTCTCAGAAGCCAAGATGGGTAGAGGATCACCAATTCCCACAATGTTGCGCAGAAAGATAGTGGAGCAATATCAGAAAGGTGTTACCCAGTGAAAAATTGCAAAGACTTTGCAGTTATCATCAACTGTGCATAATATCATCCGAAGATTCAGAGAATCTGGAACAATCTCTGTGCGTAAGGGTCAAGGGCGTAAAACCATACTGGATGGCCGTGATCTCCGGGCCCTTAAACGACACTGTACCACAAACAGGAATGCTACTGTAAAGGAAATCACAGAATGGGCTCAGGAATACTTCCAGAAACCATCGTCAGTGAACACAATCCACCGTGCCATCCGCCGTTGCCAGCTGAAACTCTACAGTGCAAAGAAGAAGCCATTTCTAAGCAAGATCCACAAGCACATTGGGCCAGGGATCATTTAAAATGGAGTGTGGCAAAATGGAAGACTGTTCTGTGGTCAGACGAGTCACGATTCGAAGTTCTTGTTGGAAATGTGGGACGCCATGTCATCCGGACCAAAGAGGACGAGGACAACCCAAGTTGTTATCAACGCTCAGTTCAGAAGCCTGCATCTCTGATGGTATGGGGTTGCATGAGTGCGTGTGGCATGGGCAGCTTGCATGTCTGGAAAGGCACCATCAATGCAGAAAAATATATTCAGGTTCTAGAACAACATATGCTCCCATCCAGACGTCTCTTTCAGGGAAGACCCTGCATTTTTCAACAAGATAATGCCAGACCACATTCTCCATCAATCCCAACATCATGGCTGCGTAGGAGAAGGATCCGGGTACTGAAATGGCCAGTCTGCAGTCCAGATCTTTCCCCTATAGAGAACATTTGGCGCATCATAAAGAGGAAGGTGCGACAAAGAAGGTCCAAGACAATTGAACAGTTAGAGGCCTGTATTAGACAAGAATGGGAGAGCATTCCTATTTCTAAACTTGAGAAACTGGTCTCCTCGGTCCCCAGACGTCTGTTGAGTGTTGTAAGAAGAAGGGGAGATGCCACACAGTGGTGAAAATGGCCGTGTCCCAACTTTTTTGGGATTTGTTGACACCATGACATTTTGATTCACCATATTTTTCCCTTAAAATGATATATTTTCTCAGTTTAAACTTTTGTTCTATTCTGAATAAAATATTGACATTTGCCATCTCCACATCATTGCATTCAGTTTTTATTCACAATTTGTTTAGTGTCCCAACTTTTTTGGAATCCGGTTTGTGTATATATATATATATATATATATATATATATATATATATATATATATACTGTATATATACAGTGTATATATATATATATATACAGTGGTGTGAAAAACTATTTGCCCCCTTCCTGATTTCTTATTCTTTTGCATGTTTGTCACACTTAAATGTTTCTGCTCATCAAAAACCGTTAACTATTAGTCCAAGATACCATAATTGAACACAAAATGCAGTTTTTAAATGAAGGTTTACGTTATTAAGGGAGAAAAAAAAACTCCAAATCTGCATGGCCCTGTGTGAAAAAGTGATTGCCCCCCTTGTTAAAAAATAACTTAACTGTGGTTTATCACACCTGAGTTCAGTTTCTGTAGTCACCCCCAGGCCTGATTACTGCCACACCTGTTTCAATCAAGAAATCACTTAAATAGGAGCTACCTGACACAGAGAAGTAGACCAAAACCACCTCAAAAGCTAGACATCATGCCAAGATCCAAAGAAATTCAGGAACAAATGAGAACAAAAGTAATTGAAATCTATCAGTCTGGTAAAGTTTATAAAGCCATTTCTAAAGCTTTGGGACTCCAGCGAACCACAGTGAGAGCCATTATCCACAAATGGCAAAAACATGGAACAGTGGTGAACCTTCCCAGGAGTGGCCGGCCGACCAAAATTACCCCAAGAGCGCAGAGACGACTCATCCGAGAGGCCACAAAAGACCCCAGGACAACATCTAAAGAACTGCAGGCCTCACTTGCCTCAATTAAGGTCAGTGTTCACGACTCCACCATACGAAAGAGACTGGGCAAAAACGGCCTGCATGGCAGATTTCCAAGGCGCAAACCACTTTTAAGCAAAACGAACATTAAGGCTCGTCTCAATTTTGCTAAAAAACATCTCAATGATTGCCAAGACTTTTGGGAAAATACCTTGTGGACCGACGAGACAAAAGTTGAACTTTTTGGAAGGTGCGTGTCCCGTTACATCTGGCGTAAAAGTAACACAGCATTTCAGAAAAAGAACATCATACCAACAGTAAAATATGGTGGTGGTAGTGTGATGGTCTGGGGTTGTTTTGCTGCTTCAGGACCTGGAAGGCTTGCTGTGATAGATGGAACCATGAATTCTACTGTCTACCAAAAAATCCTGAAGGAGAATGTCCGGCCATCTGTTCGTCAACTCAAGCTGAAGCGATCTTTGGTGCTGAAGCAGGACAATGACCCAGAACACACCAGCAAATCCACCTCTGAATGGCTGAAGAAAAACAAAATGAAGATTTGAGTGGCCTAGTCAAAGTCCTGACCTGAATCCTATTGAGATGTTGTGGCATGACCTTAAAAAGGCGGTTCATGCTAGAAAACCCTCAAATAAAGCTGAATTACAACAATTCTGCAAAGATGAGTGGGCCAAAATTCCTCCAGAGCGCTGTATAAGACTCGTTGCAAGTTATCGCAAACGCTTGATTGCAGTTATTGCTGCTAAGGGTGGCCCAACCAGTTATTAGGTTCAGGGGGCAATTACTTTTTCACACGGGGCCATGTAGGTTTGGATTTTTTTTCTCCCTAAATAATAAAACCCCTCATTTAAAAACTGCATTTTGTGTTTACTTGTGTTATCTTTGACTAATCGTTAAATGTGTTTGATGATCAGAAACATTTTGTGTGACAAACATGCAAAAGAATAAGAAATCAGGAGGGGGGCAAATAGTTTTTCACACCACTGTATATATATATATATATATATATATATATATATATATATATATATACAGTGTATATATACACAAGTACTGGAGACTCCTTCCTTTACCATTGTATAAACATCTCTTCACCTTGTGAACAATTCCATATTTTTCTTTTTTCATCGAGTATACACACTCCCATGTTAGAAGACATCCATTGATACAGTATAAGCCTGTGATCTATAGCTGCTTTATTATCAGCATTCCTTCAGACCAATTATAATTCACGACTGAAAAATAAATCCTAATGAATAATCTGTTTAGCAGGCCTGTACCATAACTGGCTGTAGTCTGAGAAGGAAATCCAGACCAGGCCATTATCAGCTCTGATACGACAGATGGAGCTCAGCTTTCCTGATTCCTCCACTCGGTAAATCACGGTCAGCCAGCCTCAGGTGTTATCGGTTCACTGGATCATATTGCTCATACTAACAACACTACCGAACACTCCATGAACATATTGGCCACTGAGCACACTGACACTTGTTTACCAGGAAAGTGGCATTATATATGAGAAAAGATGTCTGCCTGTGTCTATAAGTCTCACTAAGACTATAAGACACATTTCCTCAGGACTGCACTGTCAAGCCTGCAAGCCTTAAAGAGCTGAATAAAGATTCTACTGGAGCGCTTGGCCCTCAGGGTCAGTGTGTGACAGTTGCATGATAAAGCTCCTCAATTAGACAAATCTCAAGTAGTAAAGAGCTGAGCGTAAGGAAGCAGATGTTTATCTCAAATTGGGTAAATACCTGAGTCCATTTTTGTAATTATAGATAAGAATGTTATGCAAATCACAAACGCTATGCAGAGCAGCAGGGGTGTCTGCAGACTGCAAATCACTGCAAGGATGGCTTAAAGATCATGTGCATGCCAAAAGAAGAATAAAACACAACATGGTGATATGATGAGTAGTTGTTTACTGAGACGACCCCAAAGGTATATAATAATAATAATAATAATAATAATGTGCCGAGGCTTTTTATTTAGCTAACCTTGGCAATGATTGCAATATTTAGATCACTAAATATTGGTTAAAGCTGAAGATATTCCTGAAGCATTAAAGTGCCCCTTTCATCTTCTATACCACTTTATCCTGTATTAGGGTTGCGGGGACCTGGAGCCTATCCCAGGAGACTCTGGGCACAAGGCAGGGTACACCCTGGACAGCCTGCCAATCCATCGCAGAGCTTAAAGTGCCCCTATTATGCCATTGTAAAGGTTGCTAATCTTGCTTTATGAGTCTCTTAAAACAGGTTTACATGTATGCAAGGTCAAAAAACACTTAAATTTTCTCCAAAAATAGATTTAATTTGATGCCATTTCGAAATGATTCGTGAAACGACTCGTGTGATGCAGTTCGAAGATTCAGTCGGTCTAAACCCCTCTTTTCCATGAGCCCTCACTACTGTGGTTGGTCAGATGGTGCTTTCCTTTATGATTGGTCTACCGCTACAGTGTGTGTGTAAAAAAAATAAAAAATTGCCCATGACCATAACTGAATGACGGCTCTGGAGACCCGTCAATACATAGAAAAGATGGACTTGGTTTTACCGTATCAATTCAAGCCGGAGTCTGACGATGAAACGGTTGAAGTGGCACATCGAAAAAGAAACTTTTTCGCAAGCATTTTAGGAATAAATGCTGCTTATAATAAGCCTAAAAAAACATATGGCACGAAAAGTGCATGTCACTAGAAGGCTGTCCTGTAGTCAACCATCAATCAATACCCTGCCAGCAAAGAGAAGATGACAGAGGCATTAATTAGAAATGGGGTGACCGGCTTTCGAACACATGGCATAGCTCCAGCGTGTAAACGGGCTTGCATCTGGGGATTGCTAATTGCATGAGAGCAGGCAGTTAAGGCTACCGGTCTAGCCTCGTCAGCCCTCTTTCCTCAATTAGTACTATTCATCCTGCTGGAATGCCACCTTCATGGCAAATTTTATATCAAATCATGCAATCAGTCTTATCAGTCTTGGTGAAGGGTTCCCAGACGTTATTTTTTTTCTCTCTGTCTATCTGTCTATCTCATACTCTGTCTGTCAGTTTCTTGCACAGCATCTTGACTTTTGATCTCTCTCTTTCTTTCTGCATCTGTCTCTCTCTCTCCATTACAGACATGTTTGGAGCTCACAGTCAGCCTGGAGAACTCTCCTGCTAGCAAAGGTCTGAGCAATGCTGGTCTCTGAATCGTGACTGGACTTTCTTCTGCAGAATTACCTTACCTCCTGAGGATGCTAGCTCAGGAAGGAACAGAACGACTGTACAAATGGCTTACAAACTCCCGCCATAAAAATGACCAACTGCCATGTCATCTTTTCTATATCTTAAAACTATATTGGTATTGATTTGGTAGCCAAGAGTCTCAGGTGGGACTCAATGCCTTTGTCCTGATCTGCACTAACATTACATGAAGTCAGGATCTATCCTTCCTCAATGGAGAAGCAATATACCATCAAACCACGACGACTTGCTCATGCAATTATGCAAATGAACACAACATCTAGCATAAACTCCACTCGGCTTCATTTGCTCAACAACTCTGCCAGATGATTCAAAGAAAGCCCCATAAATAAACCAAACCAAGCAGGCGATGCAATAAAATGCACAAAAAAAAAAAAAACAAAGCCTCGGCTAAACAGAAATCCCCGGCCCTAGCGCTTCGCCACAGCTATTGCTGCAATTGTCCCTCCGTTCTTTAGGGGAAGCGGACACTTGATTTGCTAAGGCTCTGGCTGTAGATCCTCTTGCCAGGTAGACAGCAATAACTCAAAGCTTGCTGCCACGGAGAGTTTGCTGTTCCGCCACTGAGGCTGATTTGATGAGATGGCGATGCCTTCATTCATTTGACTTAGAGCTGTGTGGAACTCCAGGCGGGGGGAAATATCCAAGGGCTCATATTTTCTCCATCAGGAGAAGCCTGGACATTTATTTGTAAGCCATAACACTGGTTCATCCACATGGTTATGCTCAGAAAGTATTAAACATTTACATGTAATACACAACCTTCAGACCCTGTCTTCGTCTGATATATTTATATCTATATTCTACACTATATTGCCAAAAGTATTCGCTCACCTGCTTCACATGCATATGAACTTGAGTAATATCCAATTCTTAATCCGTAAAAAGTTTAATATGATAACAGCTTTAACTCTTGTGGGAAGGCTTTCCACAAGGTTTAGAAGTGTGTTTACGTGAATTTTTGACCATG
Source organism: Channallabes apus (assembly GCA_030522415.1). Taxonomy (NCBI): domain Eukaryota; kingdom Metazoa; phylum Chordata; class Actinopteri; order Siluriformes; family Clariidae; genus Channallabes; species Channallabes apus. The sequence goes on from CM060110.1 coordinate 8,562,888, forward strand.
CCATTTGTTAGATCAGACACTAATGTTGGACACAAAGGGCTTCCAGTTGTGTTCAAGTTCAAATCATGAAAATAATAAATCATGTGCATGTAAACTTAACAATTAGCCTGTTTGTTTAATTAAGACACAAATGAATGGTTATTCATGCCATTCAGATTGTCTTTGTCCAGAAGAAGGATGGATATTTATGCATGTGTACTAATAATACAGGTGCAAATGGTCTATATACAATAATCAGGGGTGTTGATTTAATTTGTACAGTAATTATTTCTACAGTAAAAGTACATTCATAAGGACTGTATGGTGGACATTCAACATAAACTGGTTTAAAGAATGTGCATAATTAGACGTTTACTTAAAGCAAAAGCAGAAGATGTAACAACCGTAGGATTTGTGACATCTTTAGCAAAGACGATTTTTCACATACAGTAATTATTTGTTAATTAGCAACATCTTAAAAGTAGGGAATAAGAAGATGTTGTTAAGGAAAAACACTGTTTATTGCAGGTTTAATGTAAGTGGGAACAGAGTATGGACAATTTATAATGATTTTGTTTTCCTTTCAAATTTGGTACATGCACTTTCTGGGGTGCTTTTAATGTTTTGCTTATTATTTAAGCAAATCCTTTCTTTTCTCTCTTTAAAAAAATTATAATTAAACAACACCACTGTTTAGCATAGCACGTTCCATAAATAATAAATATTTTACACTGTGTTAGCCATGTTGTATTTGCTATATGGAAACATAATTTACCGATTCACTTCAAATGTCCATGTCTTTTCTGTCTCAGTGCCCAACCTTGTAGAAGTATCAGCTAGACACAATCAATTTACAAAAAAAAATAAAAATTATAATAATAATGATTAGCGAGCAGTAAAACCATGGAGACATTCCCATTAATACCTCTAAGCTGCATAAACCACAGTAAATAAAGAGCATGACAGCTGCATAAAATGCATCAAACGAAGCTGCATTGCAGGCTACGGTGGACATATGCTGAGATTTAGCATTCTATGCATGTACACTAAGACATGATTCTTAATCCTGGCTCTTTGCCACTTTCTGATATTTGTAAAGCCAATGCAGATGGAATGTCGTGTTGTGTGAGGAATGCAAACAAAGCTAATTAAACTGAGACGATCAAACCTGTCCCTTAACATTTCTTTTAATGTACTGTAAAAATCTTGACGATGGCATTAGTAGCGACCACTGTCACCTTGCACCTCCAGGGTCTGGTATCAATCCCCACCCTGGGCATGGTCCTTGTGCTTTGTGGGTTTCCTTTGGGTGCTCCAGTTTCCTCCCACAGTCAAAAAGACATGCATATTAGGCTCCATGCCTTTCCCAAATTGCCTGTAGTGTGTAAATGTTCCGGAAGTCCCACCATGGTCATAAAATTGGAGTTATACAATAGTAATATAATACAGGTCCCTAGTTGGACTACTGAGGTTTCTACATGGATGGATGGATGGCTGGAAAAACCTTAACACTATAACCCAAACTTCGGTAAAACCCTCCCCCATGTGCAGTCCAGTTCTAGATAATAATTTAAATTGGTTAAAATGATTAAAAGTTTTAGACTAGGTGAACTGGTAAAAACTTCCCTTGTTTTATGAGTGAATTTTTGTTGTTTACTGTTTTCTTTTTAGGTTGGGACATCGTGGGTGATGATGTAGAAGGAGAGCCCGTGATGTATGATTGCGAGTTCAGCAACTGACGTGAAAAGTCTCGGATCATAATTATTATTACTTGCTATAAATGATTTCGGGACATCTATCTACTTAAAGCATGGACAAATCTTTTCCAGGATCTGAAAATGACATCTATTTCAGCATGCAGAACATAAAGCAGTACTCGATCTGTCTCCTTAGCTTTTAAGATGAGGAGAACACACAGAATTTCCCTGTCTGACAGGAAAAAGCTTTTATACACCACTTCCTATGATTGTATGAGGCAGAAAATTATTTTACTTGCCTGGTGCTTTTACCAATGGATGTTATACCAAAGCAGCTTTGCAAAAATCTGGATATAATATTTTAATTTCTCCTTATGTAGAGGACACTCAGACAGTATGAGTCAGTGAGATGACGCAGACTCCAGAACAGTGCTAAAATAAAAGACTTGAGCATTTTGCTTCTCTAAAAGTCTGATTACAGCTTAAGGAATAAATTGTAAAATTGGGTCATGTTCTTCACATTGGAAACGAATTGGCCTAATTCTGCCAAAGTGTTAATAATAATAATAATAATAATAAAAATAAGAAGAGGCGGCGCGGTGGTGTAGTGGTTAGCACTGTCGCCTTGCACCTCCAGGGTCTGGGTTCGATTCCCCGGCCAGGCTCGATTCCCGTCTCTGTGTGCATGGAGTTTGCATGTTCTCCCCGTGCTTGGTGGGTTTCCTCCGGGTACTCCGGTTTCCTCCCACAGTCCAAAGATATGCAGGTTAGGCTAATTGGCGTTCCTAAATTGCCCATAGTGTGTGATTGGGTGTGTGAGTGTGTGTATGTGTGTGTGCCCTGCGATGGATTGGCACCCTGTCCAGGGTGTACCCCGCCTAGTGCCCGAAGTCTCCTGGGATAGGCTCCAGGTCCCCCGCGACCCTGAACACAGGATTAAGCGGTATAGAAGATGAATGAATGAAAATAAGAAGAAGAATAAGATTATTATTACTATTATTATTATTATTATTATTATTTACATATTAATTATAATTAAGTATAGCTCTACAATTCAAGTCAATATCAAGGCCTTAATAATGGCGTGATGTCCTGATAGAGTAATGCATTAATAAGGTAATAATCTGACATTATTGATTGATAATGTGCAGTGTAGGATCTTGGAAGTGGGATCTTGATGTAAGAATCTGATGTAGTAATCTGGTGGTGATTCTTTGATATAGTGATGATGTGATGGGATGATGGTGTAATGTACAGTAATGATGGAGAGATGGGGTGATTGAGTTATGAGGTGATGATGCCATGGGTGAATGGGTGATACAGTATAGTGATATTGTGGTGATAAAGTGATGGAGCAATGCAATGAAGTAGTAATATAGTGATGGACTGGTGTAGTGAGGAGGTGATAATGTGAGAGGTAGATGGAGTAATCTTGGTGATGGAGTGGCGGAGTGATTGGGTGATGGAGTAATATAGTAAAGGATTGGTAGGGTGAAGGACTGATGGGCCAGTGAGGTGATGGCCTGATTGAGTAATATAGTGATGGAGTGGTAGTGTGATGGGGTGATATGTTGTCGGAATCTGTGGGGTGGTGTAGTGGTGGTATGATGATGTGATGGGGTGATAGAGTTATGAGCTGATGTCATGAGGTGATGGAGTGATAATTATGTAATGGTGGCTAGGATTCTGCGATATGATTGGGTGATGGGAGTGGCAGCGTGCGGGAGTGATGGAGTGACGGAGTCGTAGTATGGTAGAATGATGAGTTTATGATGTAATGGGGAGATGGAGTGATAGTGTGGGGGAGTGATAAGGTGATGATATCATGGAGTGGTAGGGTGGTGGAGTGATGGGGTAATGATGTGATGGCGTGATGGTGTGATGGAGTGGTAGGGTGGTGGGAGTGATGAGGTGATGGGGAGGCGTTGTGATGGTGATAGAGTGGTAGGGTGGTGGAGTAATAAGGTGATGGGGAGATGGAGTGGTAGGGTGGCGGAGTGATGAGGTGATGGGGAGATGGAGTGGTTGGGTGGTAGAGTGACGAGGTGATGATGTGGTGGTGTGGTAGGGTGGTGGAGTGATGTGATGATGATGTGATGGGTGATGTAATACTGTACTTTTGGAATACCCGTTTCCAGAGCAATGGTGCGATGATAAAGTCATGTAGTGATGGAGTGGTGAGGTCATGAAATGATAGAGCAGTGATGTTATGGAATAATGAAGTGGTGGAATGGACAGAGTGATGGTGTGATGGAGTGATTGGGTGAGGAGGTGTATGGGTAATGGGCTATTGTAGCGAGGGAGTAATAAAGGTCACCTGTCTCCGCAGGTCCCGGGTCTTCTTAGTCATTTTGTCAATTGCAGAGTTCAGTGGGTCACCTCTCTCTTTCCTTCCCGTCTGCAGAGAGAGACAGAGCACAGGATGGAAAATTAGCTAAATAATCAGAAGGGTTGCTATAAAAAATTAAGGGGATACAAATCCAGTCAAACACACACACACACACACACACACACACACACACACACACACACACACACACACACACACACAGACACACACACACACACCAGCGGCTGTCTTGAAGGCATGGATAAATATGCTTTGGAAGCAAGTCATAAATGCAGAGCGTATTTTTTTTTTTTGTCTGTCAGAGAAGACAGGTCATAAACAATTCAGCACCAGTTCATGTTCTTGTTAGAGAACAATTAAAGAGAGCCTGATGTCCAGAACCCCATCCCTGAGGGTTCGATCTGTGTGACAGCTCACAGCCGCCTCTTGTTTAAGGCACTAGAACACACCCTGCGCACAGACGACAGGCCAGAACCCTCATCGCCTCTGACTCCATCTCTCTCAGTCTCTCTGTACGCCTGTGTCTTTCAAGAGCCAAGCTGTGGCCTGGGGCAGCATTGACACAAACTCGCATACACACACACTCACGCACCCTCACAGAGCGACATGGCATCTCATTAAATATGGACCGCTAGACCGAGGCAGCCAAATGCTTCACTCAAAGTGGGATGAAACAAACAGACTCAAAGGACGACTACAGGAATATAAAATGCTGGAGCTGCAAAAGAATTTCCAACACTTTCTGTTTTTCATTCGTGTGTGCTGTCTGTACTTTAAGGAACTCATCGTAAACAAGAAATAAGAGAATGAGAAAAGAAAAACAAATTTCAAAACTGTCATAAAAAAAAAAAGTTATAACGGTGAGTTCTACAGTACTTTGAGGAATGAAAACACTTTCACATTCCGCGAGTTACGTGACACCTACTGTACAGTACATAAGCCCTTCATAGCAAATCATACTTATGTAATCAGATTAGAATAGATCTGTCTATATAGCAAAAGGATGCTATATGTTAGAATTTTATAACAACAGGCTTTATTTAATTAGATCATGCGATAAAGACTTGATCTCCTTCATTTTTTCATATTTTGCTTCCAGAGTTGACTTTCTTCTATTTTTAATGTAGTCTTGAGGAATAGTTCTCCATGCTTCCTGGAGGATGTTTTTCGCTTGCATTTACAGTATTTTTAGACCAGTCTCTGTACCTACTGTAAGTAGTTTCTTGCTGAATGCTGAGTGGTTGGAACAGACGAGAGGGGAAATGAGGTTGCTGCTGCCAATTTTTTAATTGTATCTTTAGGAAGTGTGCAGCTTGTCATGGTAAAACGTTTGTTTCATTCAATCTACATCATTGAATCTAATATTAAGGAATGAGGGTGGGCTGTAAACATTTATTAAGGCTTATGCCAGCAGTTATTTCTATCAAGTTAAATGCAATCAGTAACACTCAAGTAAAAAAGTTGCATCATGGTAGAGTTTGCCTAAGAGGCATGCCTGAGGGGCTTTTCAAACATTTTGGTTGGATGTCTGATTTTGGGAGGGAGAGTGTTATTAATGTTGACACTGTTCAGGACAACTCAAGAGAAATCACATAGCTAAAAAAATAAAATAAAATCATAGCCTACCATAGTAGTGGCAAGTTGTTCATAGACTATCATAGTGTTTATTTGAGATGTTTTTTGTTAGTTTGTGCATCTTGGTAATAAATTCTATATTATGATAAATTCCTACAGTATGATTTGCTATTTAACTATTAGTCAAGAATTGCCCAAGGTTTTGCTAAGAACCTATTCGCTCTTGCTAGGAACATCATGTGCACCCACACGATCATGTGGCAACACCACTCAGATGATGAAGTGATATTGTCCAACCAATGCAGTGCCAGCTTTCTAGCCTGGATGGATGAAGCAATTTGAGACTTGGCCCTAGACTCTTCACCAACTGTTTATGGTTTGCAAGCAATGATCTGATAGATAGCATAAAAGTTAGTAAGCACTCCGTAGGGACGTTCAAAGATACTTTGTGTATACTTCTTTAGCAACATGTAGCATAAAGACTGCTTTCAATTTATATGAATTTATTTCATTTTATTTTAATACTGTATGATCCCTGTTATATAATAATATTTATGCAGATTTATGTCAGTTGTCATTAAAGTTGTAAGAAGGTCCTATGTAGCCATACTGTATGAACGCTAAGGCATTAGTTTAATCATGAGTGTTAAAGTAGTGCCACTGTGCCCGATGTAGGCCATTTTTTCAGGTTCTGAACTATATCAAAGTCAAGTTGAAATGCTATGTCATTCTTATGTTTGTTAAAAAAATGAACATTTATAATAAGATTTACTATGTCATTGTCCCCCCCAAGAAAAATGCCTAAGCAATAAACGGTGCTGTCTCCTTTTTAATCCATTTCCATTAGAGACCATTTGACTGATAGTCGATCTTTTAATTACCCCAAATCTCGTTTCACTTCTCAGATGAGCTTCATAAAGTAGCAGAACACTGCGAGAATTAAATTAAACCGTGACGGCTTTTTTTTTTTTTTTTTTTTTTGTCTGCTCTCCAGTTTAGATGGCATCGTTTAAGGCATCATAGGACTTTGTAGCAGTGCAATAAAGAACAAATAAGAGGTGGCCATTAATTTCTCACAATGCATCCAATGTAGAGAAAAGAGAGAGAAAGAGAGAGAGAGACAGATGCGAGGTATCTTAATCAACAGAGAACAGTTTCAAAATAAATAAATAATTAAAGTTGAGTCTTTCATCATCATCATCATCATCACTCTAAAAAGTAACAATAAATAAAATAAAGAAATAAAATGAAAACTGACCGGAGCGAGTGACTGAAATGTATCTACAGACGTATTGGGGTGCCTTAGATGCCAAAACTCTGTAGCGAAAAACCACCAAGCAGCCAACAGACTGAATGGATGACCAGGTTGCTAAGCAACTGCCCTTGAGATTCACCTAGCATGAAATGATGACAGTAGGAGTATTGATATTAATACCTCAGTGGACGCAATCTCACATGCTCTCACACGCTTAGTGGGATAGTAAAAGTACAATTTAGAAAACAGAGATGAATGGAGCAGGGCAGTGGATCAACACTGAGAGAAAAAAAAGCGAAGAAGAAGAAGAAGAAGAAGAAGAAGAAAAACCAGACTGAGATAAACAAAACACTTGGGCTATTGCGCCATTTCGTGTGGGCCCACGTGTTAGCATGCTCTTCGCTATGGGATACATCAGTATTAAGTTTTTGCAATGTATAATGAACTTTTTTTTTATGTTATTATATTTGAAGTATTATATTTTAAATAAAGTATTAGGTGTGTCTGTACCAAAAAAAATAAACTTTCTATTCATTAAGAATTCATACATATTTGACTGGATTTGAAGGGAGTTTCCCATGTCAAAGTGTCATGGTAGTGAAAGAGGAAGTAGAAATGAAAGTTAAAGAACAAAGTGCATTAGTGGAAGCAGAACCTGAAGCAGATGTTGAAGAGATTGGAGTAAAAATAAAGTTAGAAGTGGAAGTGATAATAGTGGCAGAAGTAAAGGTCGAGACAGAAATGGACATAAATGAAAGTGGGGACAAAGGTGGAGGTGGAAATGATAGTTAACACAAAAGTGCCAGTGTAAGTGAATGTGGAGGCAGGAGTGGCAGTTAAAGTAATAAAAGATGCAAAAGTGCCAGTGGAAGTGAATATTAAGGCAAAAGTGGCAGTAGAATTGAATGTGGAGGCAAAAGTGGCAGTGGAAGTGATAATGGAGGCAAAAGTGACAGTAGAAGAGATAATTTAGGCAAAAGTGGCAGTAGAAGTGAATATGGAAGCACAAGTGGCAGTGGAAGTGATAATGGAGGCAAAAGTGGCAGTGGAAGTGAATATTGAAGCAAAATTGGTAGTGGAAGTGATAATGGAGGCAAAAGTGGCAGTAGAAGAGATAATTTAGGCAAAAGTGGCAGTGGAAGTGATAATAGAGGCAAAAGTGGCAGTAGAAGAGATAATTTAGGCAATAGTGGCAGTGGAAGTGAATATTGAAGCAAATGTGGCAGTGGAAGTGATAATGGAGGCAAAAGTGGCAGTGGAAGTGAATGTGGAAGCAGAAGTGGCAGTGGAAGTGATAATAGAGGCAAACGTGGCAGTGGAAGTGAATATTGAAGCAAAATTGGTAGTGGAAGTGATAATGGAGGCAAAAGTGGCAGTAGAAGAGATAATTTAGGCAAAAGTGGCAGTGGAAGTGATAATAGAGGCAAAAGTGGCAGTAGAAGAGATAATTTAGGCAATAGTGGCAGTGGAAGTGAATATTGAAGCAAATGTGGCAGTGGAAGTGATAATGGAGGCAAAAGTGGCAGTGGAAGTGAATGTGGAAGCAGAAGTGGCAGTGGAAGTGATAATAGAGGCAAACGTGGCAGTGGAAGTGTTAATGGAGGCAAAAGTGGCAGTAGAAGAGATAATTTAGGCAATAGTGGCAGTGGAAGTGATAATAGAGGCAAAAGTGGCAGTGGAGGTGATAATAGAGACAGAAGTGGCAGTAGAAGTGAACGTGGAAGCAAACTTGGCAGTGGAAGTGAATGTGGAAGCAGAAGTGGCAGTGGAAGTGATAATGGAGGCAAAAGTGGCAGTGGAAGTGAATGTGGAAGGAGAAGTGGCAGTGGAAGTGATAATAGAGGCAAACGCGGCAGTGGAAGTGTTAATGGAGGCAAAAGTGGCAGTAGAAGAGATAATTTAGGCAAAAGTGGCAGTGGAAGTGAACGTAGAGATTAGAGTTGCAGTAGAAGAAATGTTAGGGAAAAAGTGGAAGTGAAAGTTAAAGTGACTTTGTATTTCCTAAGCTGCCGAAGACCTGCTTTTGTGCTGCTATTACACAAACACAACAAAATTATTGAGTCATTTCTCCACTGTTTGATGGGATGACCTCAGTCAATAGGTATCACTGTAAAGACACAGAGTCTCCTCGTCCTCTCTGGTCAGGGAAGTGTGATGAAGTCTTAGTGTGATGTGCTTAGTTCGCTGCAATACGGAGCAACCTTTATCTCGCCTTCTCTGCTTTCTCTCTTTGCTTTGCCGGAAGGCCTGGAGGTTTTATTTCACTTCCAGCATGTTTATTGCTGTTTAAGCTTTAAACATTATTGTTATACATCAGGATAAATAACAACATATGGAGGAGGACGTGAGACACGGCCCCAGTAACCAGGCTGACCAGACGGCTCCTGATCACAGACCACTACAAAACATTCTACAACTGCACCCCGCACTGTGCTAAACAAGGGCGTCTAGAAACAAGATCTTTAAACCCATTAGCAACACTGAGTCTGCACCAATGTCCTGCACATCGGGTCTGTGTTTCCTCTCTGTGTGCCGTCTGTAACACGTCTGGCGCATCAAATCCCAGCAGGAACAGCCTTCACTGGACATCATGTGCAGAGGATGTGCATGTGCTCTATTAAATGAGTGTGTCAGCTCTGACGAGGAAATACTGTACACACTGCAGTGTGCTGTACTGAACACACCAGGACATGAATGAACGAGCGAATTAATAAAATAATGAAAGAATGAATAAATTGATGAACAATTGCATGAAGAAACTAACAAACGAATGACTGGAGCTGGTGAAAGTAATCCAGGAATGAGGAAAAAAACTAAAGAAAAAAGTATGTCGAACAACTACAAACAAAAACTAACTAATTAACTAAAGAAAGAAAGAAAGAAAAAGAAAGAAAGAAAGAAAGAAAGAAGTTAACTGGATTTAAAAGACAAAATAAAGGATAGGAAAAATGTAACTAAATAAAGTAAACAAAAACAAATCCAGTGACTTTAGATGAGAAAAAAAATATGAATGCGAGAAGAATAAAAGGAAAAAAAAGGAAGTAAACAAAACAAACATATATTTGGTCCAAAATCTAATTTCAATATCTAAATATTATCATACATATTCCAAAGTGTATCCAAAATCTATCAATCTATCTATCTATCTATCTATCTATCCATCCATCCATCCATCCATCACAGCACCTGTACAAGGGGACCTGTACAATTTCCAATCTACTATTCATGCCTTTGGAGTTTTTGGACCTGGATCTGTTCTACAACTCATCACGTTTGCCAAAACATGCACCATTAGATCCATTCTTTTGTAAATCACGTAAGCACGTAATAACAGGCTATAGTGTTGATTTTGTGCAGCACCTGGCTTTCATAATACAAACCAGAAAACAGCGCTTGACAACAAAATGACTAGCATTTCCAGTTTCGTGGAGTTTAACAGGTGATGTGTTGTCGTCCTGTTCATTTATCACCTCGAAGGCAGGATATTTATAAGCACCTCTCACGCTGCAGAACTTCGACTATATTGTGGCATGGGCGGGGCGGCGGCTGACGACTGTCATGCCTTGCGGGGGTTTTCTCTGTGTCTACCATGAGAGAGAAGGGTGTTTGGGTTAGTGGTTTCGGCCAAGTTGGACGTGTGTATGTGTGTGTGCTTGACCTGTGTATGTGTGCTTGTGCTGAGGTTAATAAACTACTCCCCAGCCATTTGCATTGGGGAGCAAGTAAGCTCACTCGTACTCCAAGATCCCTGCTAGCGTCGAAAAACGCTACTGTACATTGGTGTCAGAAGTGGGATGGAGAGTTTCGAGTTGGAGCGAACGGCGGAGGACCTGCGGAAGATCCAGGAGGGCCGCCAAGTTGCAGCACAACTCCGGAAGAAGAAGCATCTCCAGGACGCAATCAGTGTCAGCAAAGCGGCACGACGAAAGCGGAGCGTCGAGATGAGGATCCCGGCACTGGATCTCGGAGCGGAGCCTAACGTTGACGCTGCGCAAGTGCCGGAGCAAGCTACAGCTCCGTGCCGGCGATGTGCGCCGCAGCTGCGCCTTCCCTTCTACAACGGCGCCGTCGAACCTTACGCGTTCTTTGCCCAAGTGGAGCTAGCCGCCGACTTCGCAGGCTGGTCTCCGGTGGAAACGGCCATAAGGGTAGCACTCTCGCTGAAGGGCGACGCGCTCTGGGTGCTGGAAGACCTCCGGGCCGATGAGCGGAAGGACTGGGCAAAGCTCCGCGAGTCGCTTCACCTCGGGTTCGGCGCCGGTGACCGTCAAGAGGCAGCGTGCGAGGAGCTGGCGGTCCGCGAGTGGCGCGCGTCTGAGCCACTGTGGGTGAGCAGGTGTGGGTGTGTTCCTCCGGAAGGAAGAGAGGGCGTTCACCCAAGCTCATGTCTCACTGGGTGGGCCCCTATACGGTACTCGCTCAGCTCTCTGATGTCATCTACCAGGTGCGGTTTGCGGGGAGGGCGCGAGTTCTGCTCCACCGAGACCGTCTTGCGCCTTACCAGCCGCATGCCGGCGAGACATCGAACTCTGCGGAGGCCGGACCGCCTCCGGGACAATGTGCACTACAACAGGACCCCGGCGTTCACAGCGCCGACCGCCTTCACGCCTCCAAGACTGAGAGTCATGGTGACCGGGGACGGTCACAGCTCGGGTGGGGGCAGTGTGGCGTGGGCGGGGCGGCGGCTGATGACCATCATGCCTTGCGGGGGTTTTCTCTGTGTCCACCATGAGAGAGAAGGGTGTTTGGGTTAGTGGCTTCGGCCAAGTTGGGCGTGTGTATGTGTGTGTGCTTGACCTGTGTATGTGTACTTGTGCTGAGTTTAATAAACTACTCCCCAGCCATTTGCATTGGGGAGCAAGTAAGCTCACTCGTACTCCAAGATCCCTGCTAGCGTTGAAAAACGCTACAATATATATATATATATATATATATATATATATATATATATATATATATATATATACTGTACATATACATACAGTATACTGTATGTTGCTAATGCTAATGTGTGATTTAGCAGCCGCTGTGAGGCCTGCAGTACCAGAGTGAAGTCAGAAGAGAAGAATTGCTTACTGTGATGAGCTTCACTTTACACATCCAACTGAACCAAATTAATAAAATTATTGTAAGTGTTTCATAATTGGATCTCTGACAAAGCAACGATGAAATGATTCACAATTTCTTCCATTTTAGTTTTCTCGGTTCCAGACAGATGAACCGGTTCCAGACAGACGAACCTTGACTTTTGTCATTATTGAATTATTGGATATTATATTCACATAAAAGGATAAAGAATTTTAGATGCTGTTTCTTTTAAATGTTCTGTAAATCCATTAAATGGACAAAGAGTGTACTAAATAGCGACGACTGTTAAACCTAACAAACAAGGAAAAGCCTTCATGAAAAGAGAATAGAGTTTGAAGTCTAGCCAGTTTAAAAGATAACAACCTACAGTTATGCAATTATTCCTCAAAGGAAGCCCTGAGAAAGATTAAGAACCTTTTTCCAATAAATAAATAAATTATTTAATATTAAATAAATTAAGGTGTAGTGGTTAGCACTGTCGCCTTGCACCTCCAGGGTCCGGGTTCGATTCCCCGGCCAGGCGCGATTCCCGTCTCTGTGTGCATGGAGTTTGCATGTTCTCCCCGTGCTTGGTGGGTTTCCTCCGGGTACTCCGGTTTCCTCCCACAGTCCAAAGATATGCAGATTAGGCTAATTGACATTCCCAAATTGCCCGTAGTGTGTGAATGAGTGTGGTGATGTTTGTGTGCGCTGTGATGGATTGGCATGCTGTCCAGGGTGTACCCTGCCTTGTGCCCTAAGCCTCCTGGGATAGACTCCAGGTCCCCCGCAACCCTGAATACAGAATAAAGCGGTATAGACGATGAGTGAGTGAGTGCGTGAGTAACTAATAAACTAAACCAATAATAGTACTTTATTTATTTATTTATTTATTATAATTTAAAATATATTAAACAAATAAAACAAATGTATTAATCTATTAATGTGTAATTAATGAAAATAGTTAATAATAAATAAAAAATAAATATAAAAAAAAATTCCAGACACTAGTTTGTTTTCTTTCCCAAGAATGAGATAAAACCCTTTTTATTATTGTTATTATTTCAAATAGTGTTCATGTCACCTTGGATTCTCCTGCAGACAAACGAATATGTTAAACATAGCAATAGTGTTCTCATGAATCATAACGATGATGTAATTATTGGTAATCATTGGCATAGAAATAAACATTAACTAGGACACGCGTATCGTGCTTCTGCTCAGTTTTTGATGTAATTCAAGAGCATCCGCAGCTTTGTGCTAATTCTCCTGCCTCCAACCTTTAAGCAGGTAGATGCTCTGAGACAGAACCTTCTCCCTTCACCTCTCCCGCTTCACGCTCAGAGAGCTCAGACTCCTCCATTATAACCTTAACGCATAAGGGCAGGCTACATGCAGATCCAACATAATGATCATTTCAATTTTGGCTGAAAGACTAAAAGCCTGCTTTCAGCAGGAACACACTGTTTCATTACTGCCTCGCTTGAAATGTAGTTTGCATGTTGTGCATGAAGGAGATGGACCTACAAACAAATCAGGGAAAAAAAAGGTACTTGTTTAAAGTTGTTTTGGTTGATGTGCATGCATTCAGCTCTTTATAGGAATAAATGTCTCTATGACGATGTGAATGCATTACACATCGGGTGCCTTTTATCTACAATGCTAAAAACATTGCCACTTTGATTAAAGGGATACATTAATGACAGAATTTTCTCTTTCTATATCTAAAAATATCCGAAAAAAATATACAGTAAAAAAAAAAATACCCACTATTCAGGCATATAAATTAACATACAGAGCAGGTGATATCGACTCCGCCCATTTTTACACGGGAGAGAAAGAGAGAGAACAGCGCAGGCATGAAAAGAGAGAGGCAGACAGAAAGAGAGAGAGACTGAGATTCATCATCCTCTCAGATCAATGTGTTAAATGATATCATTTCCTGCTTCTTGTCAATTCAATTAGACAACATGAAGCACAATTACAGCTTAGTGTTGCAGCGACACTGTGAGTGTGAACACAAGGCCATCTGCAGTACCAACTCAAGAGAGAGAGACAGAATGCAAAGTTCACCCTCTATAATAAGATGTCAGATTGTAATTAAGATCGCCGCGGCTTCAGTGTCATTCTCAGGACGACCCACACTACAGAAAGATGCTACAAAGCTGCCATATTCCGATTATAAGAATTAACGTTGGCAGATGTGGTCTCGATCATCACAACCATGTGCATAATGCTCCACAGCACGTGTGAAGGTGGGACGTGACACGAGGAGTGGCAAACATAAACTGGTTACAGGGCACTAAATAGCTATTCACACACAAACACAGATACACAACCCACAAGCTCCCTAAGATCTCATGAGCTTTCAACAGCACTAGGAATCCAACTTTACCACTGGGGACCTACTGTAGGGTGATTCCATTGGCTCATTTCACTAGCATTTCATTCCTATTACTTTTATTCCTCCCCCTGACCCTAACCCTAACCCTAACCCTGACCCAAGGCAGCTCCCAGCCAGATGTTGATGACATCAGTGGTAAACTTGCATCCGGACTATAACTGAATCCCAAACAGGAGCTCTGCAGTGTAACATCAGAGAACGCTTAGCCTTAATGCCGGATAAACTTTTATATCCTAAAGAAAAAAAGCAACCAAAAGACTAAAGATTGAGATCACAGAAAATTGATATACCGACGAGGCATAACATTAACACATTAAAATTGATCTTCGATATTACACATCAGTAAACTGGTGACAGGATCATGGGCTCCCAAGGCTCATCCATGCCTGCTAGGGCCAAAGGTCAGCCAACCTGGTCCAAACTGACAGAAAAGCCAATGCAGCACAAATCACAGGAAAAGACAATGCTGTTCATGATAGACAGCTACCGGAACACCCAGTGAATCACAGCCCACCATGCACAGAGCCGAGCAGGCCAAGACTGTTCCACAGCCTCCATACTTCCCAGTTTCCAATCCAATCAAGCACTGAATAAACGAGTGGAAGACCCACCACATAACCCACAGCACACAAACGATCTGCCAACATCCTGGTGCCAGACACCACAGCACACACTTATAGGGAAACTAGGGGAACCTACACAATAATAAGCATGATGTTGTTTTTGTCTTGTAACGTATAATGTCAATTTTTGTGTATTTGCTCTAAAAGTTAAGGAACTCCTGCCTTTAAAGTTCAGCTAAACTCCTCTCTGTGCATGATGAACAAAGACGCTGGATGGAAAGTGATCGATGTTTAAAAGCACAGACTGATCGATGCTCAGCATGAATAAGCAGCATCCTACTCTCTACACAGCACTGCTTCAAACCCATTCAGGAGTACCTGGGTTTTAGGGATCGCACATAAGTATGCACTTCCTAACTCAATTGATTCTTGTCTACTACTTCTGTCTTTTTCACACACAAACTCGCACGCTCACTCAAACTCTTGCTCAGCTCCATCCCTAAGAGAGTGAGTAAGTGAAAAAAAAGTGGCTATTGCTCCACAGCGTTTTTCGTATAAGCTTTTCAGTTATTTCAATCACTTTCAATCTCTCATTGACTCAGGGATGTAGATGATGGTGAACTGGTACTGTATGTTTGGATGCCATATTCGCCACTCTCATTGATCACTCAGGTTTGTTGATAGTGGAGTGACTGGTTGCTTTATGCTTTATTTTATCTATCCTTCCGTTCTCTTCTTCTCTCTTCCTGTCCCTGTCTCTATCTGTTGAGTTACACATGCTACTCCTGAGCGGCCAGTGATCCAGACCTCCTCTGCCGTCTGGACCTGTATAACTCAAACTGGTGCCACGCTTCTGGCTGGAATTCTCATTGCATGGAGCCCCGTGTGCTTTGCTTGGGATGCGTGTGGTGACTAGGGACGGTTCCACTTCACCATGAGGATGGTCCTGGCCTTGGCTGATGAACACAGCTTTTTCTTTGAGGGCTTGTGACTGCAGTTGCTTAATAGTTCAGGACTGGAATTTCCTACATTCTACATGAGCCTCAAAAAACAAATTGGACGCCATGTTAACTTCATCATCTGTTATATTGAATTTCCTGCTTTAATGCTCTGATCCCAGCCACCTGTTCTTGGTTGGAGTATCTCCATGACCAGGTGGTCCAAGTTTCTACAAGGGTGCATGGGGGCAGAGGTTTTCTGAGAGCTTGTAGGTGATCCACATGTTCTTGATGAGGATCACCTACAGTACAAGCACTCAGAAAACCTCTGCCCCCATGCACCCTTGTAGAAACTTGGACCACCTGGTCATGGAGATACTCCAACCATGTCCTTATGCTCTTGGAGATACTTGGGTCATATTTATCTGTTTCTGGATATAATTTGATCCTGGCAATCCTCTCTGTGAAATACTCTGACCATACCAATCTGGTCCTGTGTATACTTTGATCACTTCCACATGCTACCGTAGAATATCTGACCACATCCGGTAGCTTTCAAAAGATCCTCATCTGCAGTTATACTTCACACTCATCCCACTCCAGCAACTACGCTGACCACGTACATTAACGTATGGCCACATGAACCCATAATTTTTTCACCAGACCTGGTTGAGTCCCTAACTGTTCTTTCTCAGCCTTGCAGAAACCCTGACTTGCCCCTGCAGAAATTCTAACTATGCTGATTTGTTCCTGCAGAAACCCTAACCATGACCACTTGCTCCTGCAGAAACCATGAGGCATGACCACATACTCCTGCAGAACTCTGACCATGACTTGGCCACTACTACATGGGTTTCAAGAAATCATGACCACTCCCACATATTTCTGCAGATTTCATCACCACACTCACAAAAACGTTGAACCATCCATGAGAACGTAATTTGCTATCTCATTATTTTCCGCAATCTCAAATTTACTACTTTAACCATCTTGTTTACTTCTTTACTCAGAGCTTCATGAACACCTCAAACTTTGCAGTGTCAACAAATGTGTTGATTTCTTGTACAACACATTTGTGAATCACACAGATTCGATCAAATCACCAGAAACGTGTGTAAGGGTTTAATAATCATTATTCAAAGTTACAAGATTAAGCATTTAGTTCAAAATCTGATTTCATTATACACACTTGAGCACAGGCCAGGTTCATGCTGTCAGTGCACATTAAACATTAATTAACCTCTTAACCATGTATTTTTAAAGCCTACCGTAACAAATCAAGGCATCTAGCCTGTGGCTTTTGTTGTGTTTGTGGAATTTTACCAAATTGCTGGAAATGTGCTTTTTTTGTCATTCTTACTGCCGGATCTTGGAAATGTTGCTGTGCTAACGGCGAGATCGGTGTGCGCCGGGTGATTGTATTTGCAGCCATTTGGCAAGAGTTAGTGTCAGGAGCAGGATGTTAAGATGAGCTGGAACTCCACTTTAGTACGGCGTTAAGAGGGCTCTTCAGACACACTTGTGCTCACATACACATGGCGAGAGAGAGAGTGATTCCAGGCTTAGTAAAATGCACGTAGGGTGACAGCATATGCCACCCACTGGAAGGCTTAATCAGGTATCATATTTGTCTTTTACATGGCCATGATCATGAGACAGACTTGCTAACTTTCAAATCAAGAGACAAAACACAAAAAGAAAAAGTGAATACAGTAACTCACTCAACTTTGGTTAGAGTTCCAGATTCTGCAGATGTAGGAAACATACAGGAGATGTAGCCCATAGCTTGCTATCCTGCCTGTGTTTTTAGGAAAATTATTCAATGACGTGTTTACGAAAATACAATTCAGCAGGAAGACAGAAATAGGAAGAGATTTTGTATGCCTATGAGGCATTTTGTATGCTTGTGAGAATTCCAAGATGTGCAGTTAGTTTCCTAGTATGAGAAAGAAAGTGCTTCGCCTCCGTCAGACACTTGATCTATTACAAATACTGTACAAAACAAAGTGAATCTGGGAGCAAAAACAGCACAAAGAAAATGAAAAAATATATATCAAGGAGGTAAAACAGAAAACTATGGGATTATTCATAATGTTGAACCTTTTCCACATGCTTCTCAGGCAAACATACAGCTGTCGTTCTTTTGATTTGACGTTTGATTGTGCAGAATAACAGAACAGAATTCGATGAGTTAAAACTCCATTTATTTCTATATATAATCTCCCGCTACACTAATAAACCATCAAGGTAGAAAGTCTCAACACGCTGGAGCCATGATCAGACTGCCTGTCTGATTCACATGTGAAACACTCCTTTAATGGGCCAAACATGTAGAAGTGGCATCAAATAGGTCAGGGGTAGCTCAGTCGTTAAAGCATTGGGCTAGGGTTCGGAAGGTTGTTGTTGTTGGTCTTTCGGCTGCTCCCGGCAAGGGGTCGCCACAGCGGAATATCCAGTCCGCACTACAACTTGGCACAGGTTTTACGCCGGATGCCCTTCCTGACGCAACCCTCCCATTTTATCCGGGCTTGGGACCGGCACTGCATCCAGTGGCTGGGGTGTGGGCACTGGCTGGAATCGAACCCGGGCCTTCCGCATGGCAGGCGAAACACCTACCACTGAGCCACCAGGGCTAGGGTTCGGAAGGTCCCAAGTTCAAACCCCATGACCACCAGGTTACCACTGCGGGGCGTTGAGCAAGGCCCTTAACCGTCATCTGCTCAGATATATAACAAGATAAAAATTTAAGTCGCTCGGGATAAGGGCGTCTGCTGAAATGTTAATAGCTTCTTTTCTGTATTGTGCAAGTGGTGGTGTTGAATGATTGTGTGTACAGTTGACACAGGCAGATACGACTTTTCCTCAAGCTGCCGACAAGTTATCCATCGATTTTCAAATACCAGTTGTCCGCTTTATATCCACAGGGCTGCAGTGAGCTCCCGAGCCACCTCGGCCATCCGTCATTCATGGACGCACGTCCTTCTTTAAAATGATTCACCGGTCAAATGTTTTACTGCGGCTAAGTGTCTCATCACCATACAGTGCTTGAAGTCTTCTGTAAATGTCAATTGCTTTTACTGTAAGTCTTCATTCATCAGAAATTGCATCACATGTCCCGGTTTGACCTGAACGTCCCTCATATATGAATACATAAACGGGGGGGGGGGGGGGGATTCAAAACTCATTCAAACAGCAATAACAAGTTATGACTTTGCTGCATGTTGCATCCAAAAAATACAGATCTTTTTCCATTAATATTAATGAATAAAACATGCCACTCCTTTCTCGCCGTCTCTAACAGAATCATCTGGGAGTTTTATAGCCCAAGTGAAATTCTGACTGAAATATGAGCAGCACTACATGGTTCATTTCCCTCAAAACAACAAGCGTACTTGCGCAGAGACTCCCCATGTTACAGACTGCCTGCACTCCATTGTGCGGCTTAAAAAAAAAAAAAAATCAACACACACAAAAATGTGGGCTCTGCATTTTCGGAAATGACTTCTTTATTGGACAAAGAAATGTAAATTTCTCAAAACTTCTAGGCAGTTCCTTACATTTAGCTGTAATTCTGCCGGGAGCGGAAACTGAAGAGCAAATCACGTTCGGGGAGCTGAGGAGTCGTTTCGAGACATGCGATGTTGGTTTATGCAGTACATTTTAGATGCAGTGTCGGAATGAGGGATTTTAAACAAGTCTACATATTGAACTAACAATTCAAATATGCAATGAGCTGCTGTTTGATCAGGTTCACCTGCTATCTAGCACTTTACAGGAAACTTTTATCGACTGTAGACCATCTGTTGTTCTACTAAATGGATCATCGCTCCACTGTGCTTTCCAGATACATCAAACATCCTGGAAATGAAGAAGCTGGATACAAAGAGAGAGTGTAGTTTTGCATGGTCATCTGGAGAAGCGACGGTAATATGCATCCATGTTAAAGATTTAAGACGGGATGGTGGTGTAGTGGTTAGCACTGCCGCCTTGTACCTCCAGGGTTCAGGTTCGATTCCCGGCCAGGCTTGATTTTTGTCTCTGTGTGCATGGAGTTTGCATGTTCTCCCCTTGGTGGGTTTCCTCCGGGTTCTCCGGTCTCCTCCCAAAGACCTGCAGATTAGGCTAATACCCAAATTGTCTGTAGTGTGTGAATGAGTGTGTGTGTGTGCCCTGCGATGGTCTGTCCAGGGTGTACCTGCCCTAAGTCTCCTGGGATAAGCTCCAGGCCCCCTTAACCCTGAATACAGGAAAAAGCGGTATAGAAGAAGTGACTTAAAGATTTAATTGGCAAGAGCTGAGAAGGTGATTATATAAGTGTCCTGCACATGTTAGTGTTCTTCCATGAGCAGGGTTGAAAGCAAGTGGTCTATAATGGTTGACCTATAGAGCTGACCTTCATTGGCTCAGTTGGAAGAGCGGACGACTACAATTGATAGACAACGGTCAACGGTTAAGGCTCAAACTTGGGGGTTTGGCCCCAGCACTGTCAAGTTGCCTCTGTTGAGACCTTGAGCAAACCCCCTAACCCTATCTGCTCCCGGGGAGCTATATCCATACTGATCTTAAGCCTCGACCCCAGATTCCTAACTGGGACATGCAAAACAGTCATTTCACTGTGCTGTAACTACCAATGACAAAATGATTGAACTGGACTTTCTGTCTAATGTGGTCACCCATGCAGTTGTCAACGCCAGACCTGACCCAAGATACACCTACAGTACCTGGACCATAACATCTTCACTTCGATCGTCAATGGCAGTCCTGAGTTAGTCCCAGTCCACAGTTTTGAGCTGACATACAGCTCTGAGACCACAAACATCCTTCGTACCTGTAATACCAGGTGCCATTAGTGTTGTATGATGCAATACCATGTAATAACAGTGCGCCGTTTTTGTTGGACAATTCAAACGAATTCAGACACAAATGCAAAAGTGTCACAAGCAGACTGGTCAGCAAAAAAAGAAGGGAAAAAAACAGGGAGTAAAAGATTAGCTCAACACCTTATTCAGCTCAAGATTGCTCATTCATTTCGCCGCTGCCTGCAGAAAGCCCCATAGCCATCAACCTTGCCCCCGCCTGAGACAGCAGTACTTAAATAGAAGCTGCTGGAGTTAATCGAATGATAATACCAAGGCGCAATAGTCTCGCATTTTTCCCCCAAAAACACCACAGACCAAGACTTGCATGTGCCCTCGATGAGAAAAGTCATAACAGAGTGGCAGGAAGAGAAAAGAGAACATTTAATTATAAAGTCGAAAAAAAAAAAAAAGGCAGCAGGAACATAACAACATGAAAATGCTTTCGTGTCACTGACGAGGGAAGAAAAATTTCGAGGCTATTTGCTTCTCTTTCTCCCCTCTCCCTCTCTCTTGGCGATGTCAGACACAGTTAGTAGATTTACATTTTTTAGGGATTTCTGTGTTTATTGTTTCCTGGTTAGCTAGCTACGCCTGGTGATATTTACCCGTAGACTACACAAACCTTTGCTTTTCCAGCAAATTGTCTCAGCTGTATCAGAAAGCCGATTATTGAAATAACTACTGTTTAAGACAAAAGACTAACAAAACTTAATGATGTAGTCATTATTTGGCTGTAATACAGTAAGTTGCCTCTGATGTTTAATTACATAACAAATGTCACCCATATCTGCATGAAGGCTTCTGGAAAAGAACAAGAGAGGAGACATTTTGTACAATGAAGCTTCCTGAGAGAGAAACAAAGCCGTAAAATAAAATAAACCATCACCAAAAAAAATAGAAATAAATAATATATGCACGGAGTCACTAAAAGCAAAATCACAGCTTTTTTTGCAACGCATAAAATATCATACCAAGATGAACTTCAAAGGAAGTAAATCATGATATTTGAGTATATCAGGGTCCGGTTGAATTTAGAGCTTGTAAAGTGGGAGTACACCCTGGTTGGAATGCAGAGCATCACACACATTCATGCCTAGGAGAAATTTGGAAACAGAAATATACATACTGGCTGGAGTGGTGGGATAAAACCACGGCTCGGGAACAAACCAGAACCCTGGAGCTGTGAGGCGGTAATGCTACCCACTACACCACCCGATGTGTAATTCATTTATTCAGTATCTATACTGCTTATGCTGTACTGGGTTATGGGTGGCCTGGAGCCTATTCCAGGGAAGTTGGGGCAACCCATCAGACGGCTCCCACACACTCACACTCATGGGCAATTTGGAAACACTAATCAGCCTACACCACATACACAGGGACTTTGCACAGTTAGAGGAAATCAGGAGTACCCAGAGGCACTGGGGGTAGTGGTGGCTCAGTGTGTTAAGGCTCTGAGTTTCAGATCGTAGGATAGGCAGTTCGAGCCCTAGCTCCACCATGTTGCTGCTGTTGGGCCCTTGAGCAAGGCCCTTAACCCTGTCTGCTCCAGGCGCGCCGTAAATTGGCTGACCCTGCACTCTGACCCTTGCCTACTAACAAGAAGCTGGGATATGCAAAGAATAAAGAATTTCACTGTGCAGTAATGTATGTGTGACAAATAAAGGCTAAACTTAAAGAAACCAATCCCAAATCAGAGGTGAAATGTGAACCTCTAACCATGGACATGCAAGGCGACAGTTCTTTCCACTAAGCCACCATGCTGCCACTTGTATTTAAATTTCACATCAATATAGACAGTAAAAAAATTAAAATGGACAAGCCCTCTGTGACATCACCCATGGGTTTTCTGAAGAGTGGTTTTGAAGCTCAACTCTGGGAGCTCTGGTTGTCACCATCTAGGTGTCATTGGACTACGGCATTGGACTACGGGTCAGAAGATCCCAGGTTCAAACCCCACAACCACCAAGTTGCCACTGTTGGGCGGAGCAAACAAAGCCTGGCTGTTGGTTGGAACACACTTACTGCTACTTTGCATTTGATTGGACTCCATCAAATGTTCTCCATGTTGTTCTGTTTCTCCTCCTAGGTTTCCTTTGGTAAGTTAAACTACAGTGAATCCGGTTGGTGGGCTAAAGTGATGCATCTGCTATGCACCTTTTGCTATTTTGACACCTACAATGCTGCTCTCACTCAAATCATCTGCTAATTATGCATAATTTTATGGACTAATATAATTTTAAAATAAAAATTAATGCATGAAGAGTTATCATGAGTGGAAAATCTAGCTATGGCGACAAGTCCAGGCTGTAAACATGTTTATTTCTGTTGTAAAGTTAGACATTTTAACATGGCCCTCTATTGGGATTGACTCACCTCCTCCTGGTCATTCGAGGAACTGCACATTTTGGCACTTCCGCATTGAAATCATTTTTCAGAACCGGACGTTGCCCTTTGAGTCGAAGAGCCTACACTCTAGGTATATACAAATTCACCATTAAATCTTCAGGTTCAAACAACAGCACACACTAGACATGGAAACTAAACAAGCCATAATGGTTACCGTTGTAAGGTTGCATGAGGATTGCTTGGCTCTTGCTCAGAGATATACACCTCAAAGGCAATTTGCAATCTTGCAGCAGTCCCTTGATCATTCCAAAGCAATTAGACTGTATGTTTGTCAGTTCTCTTATACAAACACCCCCAGAGTAGGGCAATGTTGCTTCTTTGAGATTGTGATAGACACATCAAATGGCCTGAAACATAAAAAAAGGACACATGAGCGACTGTAATGTGTTGCCTGCACAAACCATGTCAAAGGCTTGCTTGGCAAGGTTTGAGTAGTTCCATACTCGTTAGAAGCCATCCAAAACAGGCTGGCACGCGAAGCCGAGCCGGCCAGGTTCTTGGCATGGACCTGGTGTGGGAGTGGTGCAAAATGGATTGGCAGGAGAATGCTAAAGTGAGCACCTGTTCTTGCTTTGACAGGGAGCATTAAACAGTGTGTTTTTGCTTTGCTATTAACCCCTTTTAAATATAATTTCATGACACCAGTTCGCAGTGTTTACAGAATCAGCAAAACTGAAGCTACCAACAAGTGAAGAACTGCCGAATTCTCCAGGCTTGAACAACAAATAAAAGCAAAAAATAAATGCTTATTTGTGTATAATCAGATTTTAGCAAGTCCGTCGAACAAAAAAATCTGGCAGTCCACAAATCCCTTGCACTTACTCTTCAGTTTCACACCACAGGCAATATCTGAAGCATAAAAGAAACAACTTGGCTTGTCACCAGTCAAGGAGCTTACCGAGGCTTTGCAGATCTCTTTCTATTTTTTTAACTGAAATAAACGATCGCTACAACTACTTCAACTGAAGAGCAGGGTTTGTTCTTTTTTTTATTATTCTCCTTGGTTGGCTGAACGCTCCTAGTAGGTGCGGCGTTAGTCCAAGTGTGTGAAAAGTGCAGCTAAATATTGCTTCGCTCAAAACATGGTCTGAGTGCGTGACTTTTAAATTAAGGTCTAAAGGTAGTCATGGAAATGAGGTGAGACATGTTGCAGCTGCCAGATTCGATCTACGTCTGCGGGGCTAAGTGTGTGAAGGAGGGAGAAAGGAAAAACAGAGTATGTGTTTGTGCTTTACACCAAAGGATAGGTGACGAATTAAAGATAAAAACTGTTAAAAACAAAAACGGTGTGGGGGGGATTTATTTATTTATTGCCAGCATACATTTGGCTCTACTTGCCCCCTTGGAGAGAACTGTCACCGCAAATCAATGGAAGGTTCTCCAGACTGATCACCTTAATCCTATAATAAAAACCATTTCCATCATAATGAGCGTGGTCTCTTTCAGGGTGACCCCACCTCCATATACAGGGCACGAGGGCTCAGTGAAGGGATTGATCATTATAAAGATTATGTAAATGATATGCTACGGCCTTCACAGCCACCAGATCTCGATCTCATTTGAATATATGGGAGAAGTCAGGATTTAAGAGCGCTTTAAAAGACGCAACGCTCGATTTAAAGCAGGTTAAACAGGACTCTCCACCACTATTACCATCATAACCAACTCGTAAAATATCTTACAAATAGTTTCCAGAGATGTACAGAATATATGCCAAGATGGTCTGAAAAGCAAAACCTTATTAAAAACCTTTGCCTTTCATCTTTTACAGCTGTGTGATTTAATAGATTATGCAGTTTAATTGATCTTTTCTTGATTTACTCAATTAATTCAATTAAATTCAATTCAATTTTATTTATATAGCGCTTTTATCAATGGTCATTGTCTCAAAGCAGCTTCACAAAAATTGATGGGTCAGTTTCGATTCAGAATCGATTAATATATAAATATAAACTGCTTCTATCTACAACAAAGTACTTGCGTTTTGTCATCTTATCGCTTCTTATTCTTCTTATTTTAAGTTTATTGATGCATCACTGCCATCCACTGGACTGGAGAACAGAGCAGGAAGCGGGTTCGACGCCACCTCGGTCTGGATCATCATTCACAGATGTATGGCCTTGTCTAAAATGTTTGCATTTCGCTCATATATTCTGTGCGGCTAAGAGTCTCACCACCGTACTGTGCTTGAAGTCTTCTGTAAATGTCAATCACTTTTTTCACAAGTCCCGGTTTGACCTGAATACCCCTTGGCAACTGCCTCCCTGCTGTGGGATTTGTTTGACCTCCCAGATTTTCTTTATAATCGTGTGCATATATTGATAACCGTTCATATCCAGGAAGATAAATGAAGCCCTACCTATTCTCACTAAACCCAGGCTGTACTGTGAAGCATGACAAGTTTTGTCCACGCACATACACATACACATACACAACCTTCTATTATAGTTACACTTGCGTGAACACACTCTCAGGACCATTCACTCCACACAATGCTCATGAGTCACCAAATGGTTGACCCAGTGAGATGAAGCATTATTGATTTTTTTTTTCCCCTGATGGTTTGTTTGTTTTTTTCCTCACAATTTATCCCCCCAAAAAAGGAGCTCAGTGAATCTTTCAGAATAAAACTTTCAATAAAAAAGAGAGCCATTTTAATGTACAGTACAGTATGTGTACATTACCCTGGTTCTTAGAACAAAGTCTGGTTTTGCTTTGATGGGTGCACGTTATCAGGTCTGCTCACAGATTCAAAGGTTTAACACTCTATTTTGTTTTACTTGACAGCATACATTACTGTAGAGATTGATTTGTAATTGTTATATAAAATAAAAAAATAAAAAAAACATCTCAGCAAGATGCTAATCCATATCAGGTCAATACTTTGCACTCCACAAAAGCATTTTATTTATTTGTTTGTTTATTTTAATTTCTCCTATTTCCCAAATGTTTGTTGGCGTTCAAACTTTTTATAAATTTTTTTTTACACTTGACCCAAGTTCTGTGTTGTAATACACAGGGTCAATTTTGATCATTTTATTCTGAATAAGGAGGAAATCAATGCAGAATCTGTCCTGGGAAGGTTGGGCAACATTGACAGTGGGGATACTGTACATCCTTAATACCGTAAGTAGCGTTCAAATTCCCTTCTAGGATTTATCAACCTAATTGCATGTTTTTGGGATGTTGAAGAAAACTGGACAACCTGCAGGAAAGCCCATGGCCAGAGCGAGGTCCTGCAAAAAAATAACACTCAAGAAGTTATTCTTATTAATAATGCTACTTTTACCATTTTAAATGGTATAATATATATTTTTCTTCTGCTCGATAGTGCTCAATATTTCACATAAAGCCACTCAAGTGAATCTGTATGCTTAAAGGAATTCCATCTTCACAGTATTTACTCATTTGGCTGACATTTCTATTGAAACTTACAACACAGACTGGATACAACTGACTTAAGGGTCGCTACAGTGATACGTACAGTAGGTCGGAGTTCACGCTCTCAAACCTCTGATGAGTTGCTCAGAGTCGTACCAGCTGAGCGGCCACACCGTATTGCTTCTCTAACATTCATTCATTCATTTTATATCCTGCTTATTCTACACACTCTGGACAGGGTGACAGGTCCACGGCGCAATGGACGCTGGGAATTAACTGGGGTACCCGGAGGAAACTTACCAAGCACAAGGAGAACAAGGAACACGAGGAAACAGACGCAAGACGGGAATTGAACCCTCGACCTGGGTGGTGTGACGCAACAGTGTTAGTGACTACATCACCATGCTGCCCTTCTCTAACATTATCAAACCTAAATGAATAAGTAGCACTTAATTTGATGTCCAGCAATACGATCCATTGCACACCACAATCGACTAAACTAGAGGAATTTGAGGACCAGAGTTGGACTTTAGTTGGACCAGAGGTGAGTCCTCAGGACTGCACCAGTGCCAGTGCCCATTTCCAGGACTGCCAAATTGTATAATTATGCCATTTTTTTCCCGCCTTTCCCCCGATTGGCTTCATCAGTTGAATTTTAATGCTTCCAAGAAGCCACGTACCCCCTGATGAACAACATCCAACTCGGAGAGCCATGATCTCCCTCGGGGTCCTCCATTCTTGCAGCAGAATGCTTGTTGCAGATGTCATTGATGCCCTGCCTTTCTGTAGGATTGGTCAATTAGCCAATTAGCCTCTACTGACAAACCTCTGTTTAGACCTTTCATTGTTCAGCATTCCATTTAAACAGTAGATCTGTAATCAGTGATAGTGCTAATTATCAAGAGACACGTAGCCTTTGTCAACTTGCATACACGACAAGATGCAGCCATGAGCACCATCCCGTGACCCATAATGACTGAGATGATGAGCGTCAACGATATCGCCTGCAGGATCTAACAGTAATGACGAGTGAAAGCGTAATGATGTTAATGACCATAACACATCGTCCCAAGAGATCCTGTATCGAGAGACATTTAATACATATTCACAGGCTAAACTGTGTTGATGTGAATCAGATCATGTGAGAATATTTTGCTTAGAATACTGGTAGAATAAATCGACCATTTTTCATCATTATTCAGCTGTCAGATAATACACACTGCATCTCTTGTTTGTTTTTTTTCCCTTTATAAGTGCTAGAGAGAGAGAGATTAGATAATATTCTTGGGAGGAATTAAAAATCAAATAAACTACAGTAAATACAACAACAAAAACATAATTGGGACCAGATGATTCACTAATCTCTCTATAAAAATAACAACACATTCAATCAAATCACTTACAAATGTTTAAGGATTTGTTTTTCTGGTATTACTGCATTGGTATTTATATTATGTATGTATGTATTTATTTATTTATTTATCTTCAATTCAATAGGAATGTTTCATTTTCTTTACCTGACTTCTTTTTATTTAATCTCTCCGTGAACCACTAGTCAACTTGAAGCTTTGACTGTACTAAGAAACTGACAAAATTCTTCAAGTTTTAGAAAAAACGTCATAACAGAAAACTCTTTCAGAGCGTATTGTGCTGGAGAGGAAATGAAAAAGGAGTTACATTGTGGATAGTTTTTATAGTAATCTTATATACAATAGAGTGCTGTTGAAGCCTGGATCGTGATTTGATAGACATGATTCGTTTTATATAAGAGCAGCTCTGACAGTAGTGCATCTATATATAAAAAAACTGTATACATTACCCGGGCAAAAAACAAAAAAGTATATGTGAAACTAATATTTCATTGCACCAGCTTATATATGACCATGGCATTGTTTTGATAATCTTATGCAATATCGCAACGTTTATTTTATTCTATTTTGCATTAATTTCTCTCCAAGATCTTGTACTGATGATGAGATATAAGTCGAACCTCTGCAGAAAGTCTTCTCCAGCACATCCCAAAGATTCTCAATGGGGTAAGGTCTAGACTCTATGCTTTGGCTAACCCATGTGTGAAAGTGATGTCTCATGCTCCCTGAACCACTCTTCCACAATTTGAGCCTGGTGAATCCTGGCATCATAATCTTGGAATATGGCTGTGCCATCAGGGAAGAAAAAAAAAATCCATGGAGGAAAAAACCTGGTCGGCCTCATAGTGACGTAGTGGTAAAGCACTCGCCCTATCATCCGGAGGTCCTTCAGCCGGAGGTCTAGGAATAACTGATTGTCTGAGCTCTCTCAGAAGGGAAGGGATGAGATGTACGTAGTGCTCCGACATTAATCACGGCTCTACAGCCGGTCAGGGGTGTCTGTGAGCTCACGCAAGCGGAAGGTGAGGATAGCGCTGTCCTCCGAGCAGTTCAAAAAGATGCGGTGGGCTGGCATCGGAGGAAACATGTGACAGTCTTCAGCCCTCCCGACTGGGTGGTAGTAGTAGCAGCTTAAAGTGGGAGCCCCCTAGTGATGTGGAGGAATTGGACACGGCTAAATTAGGGAGAAAATTGAGGAAAAAAACATTCATGAGTACATTCAGGGCGCCAGCTGACCTCATGTTTTGGGCACATAATGTTGCCCTGCTAGATCTGAGCAACAGAAGCAATACCACATCATAGCACTGCCTCCACAGGCTTGTACGGTGGACACTAAGCATGATGGGTGCTCCATTTCATCTACATCTCTTCCTACCCTAATGTGCCATCACTCAGGAATAGGCTCAATCTTGTATCTTCAGACTAAATTACCTTTTTTCATTGCTCCAAAGTCCTGTCTTTATGCTCGCTAGCAAACAGAAGATTTTTTTTTCAATTAGCCTTACTGATAAACGGTTTCCTTAAGGCTACGCAGCTGCTGTTGTGCATGTGGAAATGCTCTTACTTTCATCATTAAACATAGCCATGAGTACTACTGTTGTTGTTGTTTTTAATGATTTGATGTCACTAAGCATTTACGTGACCTTCCATTGCACTCATCCAGGATGTTCCAGGTATGTGTTTTTCAGTTCTTAACCCAACTTTAGTAGTTTCAGCAATCTCCTTAGTTGTTTTCTTTGCTTGATGCAGGACAAAAATTTGACCTTCCTGAAACAAAGTAACATCTTCGCTACGAACACAGAAAATGTCTTCTAACAAGGTTGTTTACGAAACGAGAAGCTCCTGACCGCATCAGTTAGGGTTAAATAACTTGTTGCAGCTGAACCATATTAATCACTGCAGTAATTAACTAATAAAAGGCTCTTAATTATTTGCTTAGTTAAAATCCTATTCTTTAAACAATACAAAACAAATACCTGAGAAAACTGCGGTCTCCTCAGAGGTACATGATTTATAAGGTCAGTGTAATGTACCTTAAAAGCTTTAAAACTCGTTATAATGATTTTACATTCCTTAAATTACTATACTATATCCACATTTCCAGGTGAAATATAAATAGGAAAAATACAAATGTGTCCCATCGAGGTACCACCATGGTAACAAGGCTAGGGACACTATAATTCTCAGACACTATCAACTTGTTTTTGCCCCAGCAGGAAAGTATGGAGTCTCAACATGGACTCTGTACAAGTCCCTTTAACATCTATTGCAAGACTCTAATTAAAGGGAAAACGGGGAATGGATTCAGACTGTTGTGTTCCTTGTGAGAATAACATCAAAACCATAAACTAAGAAACTTCACTGTCCCCCAAGAACAACAGAAATGGTGTTTCCTATGAAAAACAAATCAATGTCACTTCTTTCTAGATGTATAAGGTCGCAAAATAGTACTTTTCCAGAATGGACTAAGAAGATCCAGTAAATGAAATTAACATGAGGAAGATCTACATAATGATTTAAGATATAACAACTCACTTGACCAAGAAGTAGTATCTTGAGGGTTCTGACATTAAAAATTAAGATCTTCAGTGTAGGATCTTCCGAAGTCTCACTACTAAAGTTCCCCAAGGCTCGGTTTTTGGTACGCTCTTGTTTTACTTATATTCTACGTAAATCGAATAAAGGATCCTTTGGCAAACATTTAGTCAACTAATTTCTACAAAATCATGCCCATTTTAGGACTCATCAGGCTTCATAAAATGAAACATCTACTGTACTATATTAGAATGTCAGAACAAAATGACGATAAGGATGACTACGCTGTATTTTGCTAACCATGCAAATAGCAAAGCTAATCAGCAGAGCCACTATAGCCACATCGAGCAGGGAAACATGGTTAAAAACCTAATGTTGCATAAAGTATAGACAGCAGAAAAAGGTATTGATTAAGTATATTCCAGAGTACATCCTTAATTAATAATCTAAATAATTTTATGACTCCTGTATTGTCTAGTTGATGTTTATTGGTGCATATACACCTACCTGTAATGCAAATGAAGATGGATTATGTTTATTATCCATGTGCTTCTTTAAAGACTTATCTCAGCATAGTAAAAAGCCTGAGGTGGACAATCCGGTTAGAACTATTTAGCACATAATTCTGCACCGCACAGTAGTATTCGCCAAACTTTCACTGTCCTGGTATGAGCTTTGGAACTCCTATCAGTCCTGCTTGAATCAAATCAGTTTTATTAATAGGACAACCGAGATGATATAAGCCAGTTTGTTTCATTTGTTCTGGATTTCATCACAGTCAATTGATTTACACCGTAGTCTCCAATTTAATTTTAGGAGAGATTATAATTTTTTTTTAATCCATTAATTCAGCCTAAAATAAATTTCTTTTGAAATTAAAAAGCCATTCCAATTAAAAGTAATCTATTCTGCGCTATCGCCGGATACGCTGCCTACTACTTATTTTATGATTGAATCGAAACCCCTTTCATGACCTCAACAGTGAGAATAAAATGGAGGGAAAAAAAGAGTCAAGGTCATCTCTTTCTCCTGACCACTATCCATGGCTATCGCAGACTAGCAAGAGTGAATGCTCTGGTTGAAAATCACCACTGCCAAAGCTCTTAAAAGTCTGTAAAACTAATGGCCTGGATACTCCCATCTCCTGTACGCTGTGTCAAGTCATTACAGGGTACCAAGTCATTAGCTGATGGTGCACCCATTAATTATGGCTAAAGAGAGATGGGGAGAGGCAGAAGAGAGATGGATCGTATATAGATGGTCAGTACTCAGGGTAGCTTTCTTTTTTTTTCTGCTCTACTGACTCTGCTGCTCGATTCATCCATTCTCTGTCAAAACTCTGCTGAGCATTTAAGGTGTGAAACTAAATGTATCTATGGCTATAGATTAGGGCAACGAAGAATTGAAAAGAAGAAGAAGAATACCCAATCAGGATCATGAACAGGATAATTTGTTCTAATTGCAAGCAGCAAAACTCAGCTACGGTTCTGGTCGTCAATAATCGATTATCGTTGTTGAGTGCCTGACCAGCTGAACCAGCACAAAGTCAGGACAAGCTACATTACTAGCAACTTAATGCGAAATCCTTAACTCCATACACAGTACGGTCCATTTCCAAAATGAGAACCCTTTTGAAACAACCGGTGGAAACCTCACAAGGTTAATGCTCTGATTTACTGATCGGAAAGTTCAACTCCACCAATTCGCCACTGTTGGGTCCTTAAACAAGGCCCTTAACCCTATCTGCTCCAGGGGCACTTATCATGACTGTCCCTGGACTCTGACCCCAACTTCTTATTAAAATGTGCAGTAGTGTATATAGGACAAATAAAGGCATAACTTAGTTGGGTGAAAAGTATGCCCATCCTGAACCTGCATACCGCTAACCAGTATATATTTTTGATCGCCTGGACACTGGTTAATCTTGTCGCTAAGTATTGTATAAGATCGGAATTAATTCAAAGACCAATTCAAACTAAACCAGATGGTGGCATTATCAATTGGTCTGCACTACAGTATAAGTATACCAGAATAAACCAGGTTCAGAAAGATGGTACTAGCAGTAATTTCATCAGATAAGTACTAACCAGAAAAAGTCAGCTTTAACAAGCATTTAGTAAAGTGAGCTGGAAGCAGTATGGATAACCAGACCAGCACTAAACATAGTACATTTAATTGGTTTAGGTCTCTTTTCCTGATTACCTAATGTATTGTTTATAGACATAATGTACCTCAGGCATTTCATGAACAAACCGTGGCCGGTCACACTCATGAAACTTTCAGAGTTCATACCACTGTAATAAAACAGCACCAATTGTACAGTAGGTTCGGAAATAACTGCTTTCATCATTTACGACTAAATCTGTCACTAAACACTCTCGGGTTACACAGTTTGAAATTATGTCATCCAAAATTCTTCAAACTGACATCATTTTGTCCAAATTACAAATCAAATTAATTTGCCTGACCTCACTGATGCCATAAAGGCAAAAAAAGGGAATATTAATCTCTTATTAATCTGTTAATTTAAATGATTTTCTGTCATATTGCACTTTCACCTGCACAACACACAAGATGTTATATCATTTCTATCTGATATCACCCAAATGAGGATGGGTTCCCTGTTGAGTCTGGTTCCTCTCAAGGTTTCTTCCTAATGACATCTCAGGGAGTTTTTCCTTGCCACCGTCGCCGTCCCCCTTGGCTTGCTCATCACAGACATTTCATTCATCATTCATTCGTCTCATTATTACCTAGACACATTTTTCTCATACATACACACTTCCAATTATTTTCTTTTCTAACAAAATCTTTTTTAATATTTTGTGAAGCTGCTTTGAGACAATGACCATTGTTAAAAGCGCTATATAAATAAAATTGAATTGAATTGAATATTAATCTGCCATGTTGGCTAATTAATAAACAATATAACACTTGGTAGGGTGGGTTATAAAAAAAATAAAGAGTTTTTGTTTCAACCATGTTACTTTATAACAGCTATAAACCAAATCTCCCTCAATGGCCTTTATTTTTTCTACCTTTTTAATAAGTCACAGCTAGTCATATAAATAAGTGACAAAGAAAATTTTAAAGTCTGACTGTTACAAAGCGCTGACACTGGAGACTCCTTCCTTACATGGTAAAGAAACGGAACAAAAAAAGTAAACCCACATTATATAAAGGTTCCATCCATCTAGGAACCTCTGTAGTCCAACTGGAGACTGTCGAGGCCAATGGTGATTACCATTGTACTGTATGTATTCTCATTTCACAACCGTGGTAGGACCTCTGGTAAACATTCACATGTACATCAGTTAGCCTTTGGAGTCTTTGGAAGGAAACCATGGAAGAAAACCAAGGGGGAAGATGCAAACTCCCTGTACACAGACCCAAGGCGGGAATCGCACACGGACCCTGGGAGTGCAAGGTCACAGTGGTAGCCACTAAGCCACTGTGCTGCCAAATAAAGGTTCACTATATCAATAATTACAGTACATACAGTACTGTGCATTTTTTCCATATAAATTGTGTGTAGTGGACCTCTCTAAGTCATATTAGAAAAAAATATTAGGGGCTTCTGAATGGCGCAGCACATTCCCTGGTGATGCTGTAGCCTACTGCAGCTGGAGAGCCTTGAAAGAGAGCTGATTGGCCGAGCCTTCTCAGCCATCCGAGCATCCTATCACTCTCACATCGATCATGGGGACGCTAGACAATCATGGGGTCATGCAAGCGGAAGGACTGGATAGTGCTATCCTCCGATTGTGTTACGTGTCAAGTAGTTCGAAAAGATGCGGTTCGCTGATGTCTCAGAGGAAGCATGTGATAGCCTTCGCCCTCCCTGGTAATGAACCAATACCTTCTGACCAATCAGAAATAAGATCTATATTAAAGTACAAAATAATAAAGTTTTTTTCTTTCCTGACAGATAAGAACATAGAGAATCCACCGTTTTTTTGTTTGTTTGTTTTTTAACAGTTAGCATGAGAAAGTGTTGAGAAAATGACCGCTCCACCCAAACCCCCCCCCGAAATCCCTCCGCCGTCTCCGACTGTCTGATTAACTGATATTTCACAGCATGCTAAGCAGGGAAGAGGCTTGATGCTAACATTATGGCAGGCATCAGAAGTGAGGCGGCCAAACACACGCATGGGCACGCTTCATGCACAAGGAGTTTCACAGTTGATTGTCCTTGAAAATTAATCAGAATGAAATGACAAAGCTGTGGGTGGTGGTGGTGGGGTTTAAGAGATCCGACGGCCTGATCACTAGGGCCTGGGATTCAGAGCGGAATATTTATTTAATGTGCCTTAAGTGGCAACAGATGATATCTGCATTCCGTCTGAACTCCAGGGCTTCAAAGTGCCGTGGTCAACAAGGCAAGACATACGATATGAAATGCAAATGTAGTGGTTTCCAATGGGGAGGGCACTTAAGGGCAGACTGTAGTGCTCTGAACTCATTGTCATTACCCTAGCCACTGAACACAATTTTTTTTATCCAACAAGCTAACGATCATCACAAGCAACACTACTGACCAAATGATGTGCTTGAAAAGTCTGTTCATCTTTCTGAACAGTAATATTCCACTTCTGAATGCATTTTTATTTTGTATTGTTTTTACATACAGTATGGACGAGTCGGTGTGTCCATGCCGCAGGGAACGCATGCAGAATACAATTTCATTAGATGGCTGTGCCAAAAAAAAAAACAGAAAGAAAAGGGAAAAAAAATGAGCAAATGGGATTGAATAAAACCAAAAAAGGAGAGGCAGATATATGGCTTGTTTCACTTCATTAGAGAGAAGCGGGTGGGAGGAGATAGAGACAGTGAAAGACAGAGAGATGTAGCGATGGGAAGAAGGAGGAAGGGAAGGGAGTGTGTGCGGTGGGGGGGAAGAGTGTGTGTATATATGGGTGTGTGTGTGTGTTGAGGGGGGGGTGGGTGTCTTTGGTTTCAACTGTTTGTTACATTTAAAGTACGCTAACTGAATCCCGAGCCCTTTTGAATATGAAAATGTACCAGACACTGTGAGAAATCAAGCAAAAGAGAGATGGAAAGAGCAGAGGGGGAGAAAAAAAAGAGCGGAACAGAATAGCATGAGCAGGAGGAGGAGTGAGTGAAGCAAGTGATGCTGAGAGAGAGCGAGAGAGAGCGAGAGAGAGAGAGAGGGAAGTGAGAGAGCTTGGCTGAATTGTGAGTGGCTCACGACACTTAGTGAACAGAAGGTGTTTCTGCATGCACTGGCATTGCACTACTCTGCTGCAAGGACTCCAGCTCATCTCTCTCTCTCTCCCTCTCTCTCTTTCTCTCTATCCCTCTTTCTCTTTTCTCTCCACAAACCAGCCCTGCCTTTCAGCCTCTAATGCCTCAGCATCTCTGCTCAGCAACAGCCTTTTGCTCATCCTACACAAAATGATGAGCGACTCTCAAAAAAGGGCTCACTGGAAACCGGGCTGAGACGACTTCGGACTATTGAAATAACAAACAAAAGAACAGCAAAAAAAAAAAAAAAAGAGAGAGAGAGAAAGAAAAAAAAATGTCAAGGCAACTAGCATTCGTCTCAGACGTGCACTCGTTTCTGAGGAGCTGTCCGCCAAGAGAATGATGACTGGTCGGGAAAGGATACGAGCCACGCAGCTTGCCGACAGCTTCAAGTGACGGACTTTAATTTGCGTCAACAATTCGACAAAGTCGGTTACAGGCGAGCAAAAAAGAGTTCTG
This sequence comes from Channallabes apus, assembly GCA_030522415.1. Taxonomy (NCBI): domain Eukaryota; kingdom Metazoa; phylum Chordata; class Actinopteri; order Siluriformes; family Clariidae; genus Channallabes; species Channallabes apus. Next base: position 8,598,994 of record CM060110.1, read on the forward strand.
TTTGAGTTACGCGTTTGTGTGCGTGCGTGTGTATTTTTTCCCCCCCATCTTCTCATCTCGCTCTAATCAGCGCAGCAGTCACTGCAGAGAAGCAGGAGAGGGAGCACCGTGCTCATGCATGCAGTCTGGGCAGCTTGCATTTCCTGCGAGTGCACTGAATGCCACTTGGATTCCTCCTCTTTCTGTCTCTTTCACGCGAGGAGAACTAAGACATTGTAAGTCTGCCAGATTCTGGTCGCTGCTGAAAAGGAGGGGGGGGGAGGCTGCATTTGTACCACACTGGGATCTTTTTTACATTCCCACCTAATTATTGCAGGCACAAAAGGAGCAGCTGAATAGAGGTTGTCAGCCTCTGGAGAAGCGGTGAGTAGGAATCCTGTTTTAGGTGATTTAAGAAGAATGCTTTTTTACCCTCGGCTGTCTCTCCCTTCGCTTCCCAATCTAACATGATTGAAGTGACTTGCCGTTCCCCCGTATTGACTCTTTTCTTTTGCTTGCCCAGATTATCTTTCACTTTGAGTAACAAAACACCATCAGCTAAATCGCATTAACGAAAACAAACATGTTGCTCAAAATGAGACAAATCTAAAAAGATTCAATGAACTTCTTCTTCACGACACTGCAGGATATTCATGCTAATGGATTTCCTTCTAATTGGTCTGTATTTAAAGTGGACGCTAAGAAAGCCCCCTGGGTTGTTCCTCTGCTCTCTGGGCATCCTTTTGAAAATGGTTCCCCTGGTGGGGGGGAGCTGTCCGAGGCTGTGCCGCTGCGACAGCAAGCTCCTCTACTGTGAGGGGCTCAACTTGACAGACATTCCCCACAACCTAAGCAGCGCCACCGGATTGTCTCTGCGGGAGAACAACATCTCGGAGCTACGCGAGGGGCACTTTATCGGCCTGTCGCAGCTCACCTGGCTATACTTGGATCATAATAACATCGAGTACGTGGAGGAGAGCTCCTTCGAAAGGCTGCGGAGGATTAAAGAATTGGACCTGAGCACCAATCGGATAGAGACCCTGTCTAATGGAACCTTCAGACCCCTACCCAATCTGCGCATCTTGGATTTATCCTACAACAGACTGCAGTCCCTGGAGCCAGACCTTTTCCATGGGCTTAGGAAGCTTACTAATTTGCATTTACGGTACAATGCCCTCAAATTTGTGCCTGTACGGATCTTTCAGGACTGCAGGAGCATGCAGTTTCTGGATTTGGGCTACAACCAGCTGCAGAGCCTAGCCCGGAACTCATTTGCTGGTCTTTTTAAGCTGACTGAGCTGCATCTGGAGCACAACGAGCTGGTGAAAATCAACCTGGCCCACTTCCCCCGCCTCATCTCACTGCGCACACTCTACATGCGTAATAACAAGGCCACAATTGTGGTCAGCACCCTAGACTGGACCTGGCACTTCCTGGAAAAGATTGATTTCTCAAACAATGAGATTGAATACATCGAGCCTCATGTCTTTGAGAGTGTGCCGAACCTCAAGGAGCTCATGCTGGACTCTAATAAACTGACATATGTGGACCAGCGCATTCTGGGGTCCTGGACATCTCTGGGGAGTATCACCTTGTCCGGGAATGCATGGGAATGCAGCCGCAATGTGTGTGCCCTGGCCTCCTGGCTGAGCAGCTTCCAGGGCCAACGTGACAGTGCCTTGCAGTGTGCCAGCCCGGACATGGCCCAAGGCGAGGACATCCTGGATGCCGTGTATGCCTTCCAGCTATGCGAGGATGGCGTCGAGGTCACCACTCAAACCTACACAGCCACCAGAGACCTGGCCAGAGGCTCCATTTTTAAAGGTCCTACTAGGACACCATATGACTTACAAGACATGGAGGGTGGCGAGATAGTGACAAATTCCTTCACAGTGACGTCAGCCACCGATGACCTGGAGAGCACCATGCAGATCCACAAGGTAGTAACAGGCACCATGGCACTCATCTTCTCATTTCTGATTGTAGTGCTGATGCTCTATGTGTCTTGGAAGTGTTTCCCAGCTGGCGTGAGACAGATGAGACAGTGCTTCAGCAACCAGCGACGCAAGCAGAAACAAAAGCAGACCATGCAACAGATGGCCACCATGTCCACCCCTGAATACTATGTTGATTACAAACCCAACCATATCGAGGGGGCCCTCGTCATCATCAATGAATACGGATCCTGCACTTGCCAGCAACAGGCATCTCGGGAGTGTGAGGTGTGACATTCTGGCTGCTGGATAACTTGCAATCGCAAATTTTGTTGGATCAATGTACATGGGACACGCTTTTACACTGCATTACACTGTGCTGCTTTCTCAAGGAGGCTTGATGGCACATTTGGGCGGAAAAAAGGACAAGGCCAAGGATTTACTGCAAATCTTAAATGGTTTTTTGACGGACCTGGTTTTGGGACTGGTTTACAAAGCAAGAACGAGAACCTTCCTTTTGAGGAATACAGGGACTAATCAAGGTCAAGTTGTGAAGCGTGGATATTTGAGCTTTAATATGTCTTTCTACTCCAGAAGAATTAAAGCTTATGAGGACATTGATGAAAACATGCTTTTTTTTTTCCATTGTGGTATCAAAAATCTAAATGGGTTTAAAAAAAATTAAATGAGACAAGTATGTGTAAAATATGTTAAACTTGCAGAAGAGTGGGAAATAAAAATACAAGAAGCTATCTTATTTCTTTTGTAAATTATGGAAGAATCAAATGTTTAAATAAATCTAAAGAAAAAAAAAGCAATTCACAGTAGTCAGGTCTGGAAATAATAATAATAATAATAATAAGGGTAGGATTTGCAGGGTGATGATAATGTATTTACAAAGGCGGTCTCGTCACATGGATTTGAAATGTCAAGTCTTAATCAGAAATTCTGAATTCAGATCTCCCCCTTGCTTTCTCTCTTTTTCAACCCGCTTCTCACCGTATGTGAGGGATAATCACTGTGCTGATTTGGCGTTACTGTTGTCGTTGCTTTTTTATTGTACTCCCTATCTATGTCCCTCCCCTTACACATTAAGCTTATTAGCAGAGGAACGAGAAAAGGGGATGCATGACACGTCCGAATCGGATGGCGAACCATCTTTCACATGAGCAAGTCATGATGCGATATTTGTGTTTTGAAAACCAGACCGAGTGTGTTTAAAGGCTCAGTCATATGGGCTTATTGCTTTCTCATGCTTGACAGAAGTGAAATCAGAGCGAGACCAAACAAAGCCTTAATATTCAGCTAGAAATGATGGTTATCCGGCAGTTCTACTGTGAACCTTTGAGAAATGAGCCTGCTAGATACTGTATCTATTAAAAAAAAAGAGTCCCTTTCTTTCCTTTTATCCTTTAAGGTGCTTGTTGAGCGAGCGTTGGCAGGCATAGACGTGTATCCCCTGGCATTGGCAGATTGACAGAAAGGAGATGGTGGTTTTGTGAAAGAAGGTGTAGACTGCTCTCTAGTGTCCCAGCACCAGCAGTAGCGAGAGCAAGCCCTTGACGCTTCTTACCTTTCCATGTGTGAGACTGCGTGTGTGCTCGTATGCTCGGTGGCAAAACCCTTGCATTCAGAACTCACACACACACACACACACACACACACACAAGACGGTCAGGGGAAGTAAACAGGAGAGAAGCTCTGAAGCTAAATATTGGTCTACTGTCACGCACAGCTTGCTGTCATGGCCACGGCGAAGGGGCTCGAGCTAAATGGGTCCGAATGTGTCTTTATATCTGATTATTTAAACGTGGATTATGATATTCATGTTCTAGACTGTTCTTTTGACTGCATGTGTGGCTTGAAAAAAAGATAAAAAAAAAAAATGACAGAAACTGTGAAGAGACCTGAGCAGGGATTTTTATAAAGCTACAAACAGATGAACCCCAATCGCCATCGAGACTTGATTTCAATCAAACTGTCCTATTTTCAACACTGTATTTCACCACAAAGAGCTAAGCCAAAATAAATTCTTGAAACGTCTCCCCATTGTTGTATGTCATGCTGAAATGTGACGCATTATTCATCCTCCAATGCCATATGCACATGTTTTCAGGTTCTGATCCTTGAGAGAATTGATTGCTCTTGAGCTCGAAACACAGGATACAGTTTGTGGAGGGGGAAGAAGAAACAAAGGGCTAGCGTGTAACTATGAGTCTCATCGTGTGGTTGCGCGTACAGGATGACAGATGCAGGGAAAAGCATTGTTGATGCTCATGATCTTCTTTTCATGCCGCTCTATTGAGTTCTGAGAAACAATAAGCTCTGAATAACACAATACACGCATGGTCCCGCTCCAGAAACAACAACGTGCTCGAGATTTGTCAAGGACTCTAGTATGCCATTTCACTCCTTCTCATTTTGTAATGATGAATATGTGCCTCCCCTTATGATAATCCTCCTTATTCCCATCCCACACATCACTTCTGCCCTATTTTTAGGCCCCCTCGGCTTGCTCGGTATCAATGTTGCATAGTCTGGGAGCTCTGCGGCCGACGATGGGGTTGGCAGTTCTATTGATTTCCGCTCCCGTCGATTTCTGAGGGGTCATGAATACTTGAGGAGGTGGGACGCTGAGGCCGCAGTCGAACCGCAAAACTTCCTGTTTGTCGTAATGAAAAAAATTAATAAATAAACGAAGCTGAGCTGGGGATTTCGCTCACACCAGAGCATATTTTTCCTCACAATTAAAAAGTTAGTAAGCCGATTATAATCTGCCATGACGCTTACCTACTGTACATCCGTTTGTTTTTACCCTTGAGAGCTCTTGTATAATTAGAATCAAGAAGGAAGCCATGAAGGTTATCAACTTTTTTCACATTTGTGTGAAGCTGCTACATACATACACAATGAACTTGTACATGTTTAATTAAAAGTAAAAAAAAAAAAATCCCTATTAATGGAATTAGCATTTTTTATTTTTATTTTCATTACCAGCATGGTTTATTTAGGTAATGTGGGTGTTCCTGGGTTCCTGGGCGGGGCGCGGTCAAGTGTGCAGTACTGTGCAAATGTCTTAATGTAAATTACATTAAAGAATGAGGAATATGCAAAGTGCCTAATAACTGGTTGTTTATGTAACAACCTCAGCAGCAGCCTCATTTCCCCTCCCGTCTGTTCCAACCACTCAGTGTTCAGCATCACCAGTATACTAATACTAATCATTGACCTGATCATCTGTCATCACCTGCACCTGTACAGTATCTCACTGGTTCATGCCTTCAGGTATATGATTTTAATGCTGACTGATCAATAGGTCACTAAGTGGCTTAACAAACAAAAATCATTACTCTGGAACTGCTCAGGCACACACAATCTTGCCAAGAATGAGAGCCAAAAACATCATTCCGGAGAATGAAGAACCTGGAGAGCTATTCCTCAAGGCTATATTAAAAATATATAAGTCTGGCACTTTTGAAGCAAAATATGAAAAAATGAGAGGAATCAAGACTTTTGCACAGGACGGTACGGAATACTGAAGTGTACTCAATGCTAAATTGTATAAAATCCTGAACCATTATATTTTATTAACTATCATCATAAAGTTAAAATTTAATTGCATTTAGCACGATCCGACAAAAAAGCCGAGTGTCTGGAACACCAGCGAGTCCTTGAATGCATAACAATGAAGATGAGACAGCAAATGAGACAGATGTTTAAATTTCCTTTTACAAAAATTTGCCAAATTTTACTCATTAAATGCATTTTGATTGGTTGAGAGATTTTACAGAATGAGACCAATCATTGCATTAAGTCTGTATTTCCATCATGCCCAGTGAAAGGTGAAAATTTCCCCGTGGTGTTTCTGTAGCTAGACTCCATTCAGATGACAGCTTTGAAGGATGAGCTGCTGCTCTGCTGCTAAACGGTAACGCTCACTGATTCGTCCACCACTTCCACTGTGGTCGATGGTATAAACACCGACATGACCAGAAAAACAAAATGGACTCTGCTAGAAATGATCTGAAACTTTGGACTTTAAGGGAAAAGGGTTGAATATTGACATGCTTTCTTCTATTGTTTTTCATATGTATACAAAATAGATGAAAAGGAAGAACAAAAAGGAATATTTAATAAGGACGGATCTAGTAATGATATGGTTAATTAGTATTGCGTGTGTGTGTGTGTGTGTGTGTTAAGCACTTGTCTAGCAGCGTTTAAGAGCCACCAAGAGTTTAGAGAAAGATTCATTTTCTCCAGCTGTGTTCTAAATCTACATGAAGAACTGCCCACAGAAACACAACTACACTTTCACTGTGAAATAAAACCACTTTTATAAGTTGAAATCGATTAAATTCGAGGTTTTAATCAATTGTGCCTGATGTAAGTTTAGTTTTAATTACTGGATTTCATTAAATCATAAAATAAGAAAGTTTTAACAACTGTACTGACAACTTTGCTTTTTTTTTCTAATACAGTCAAATTATTTGAAATTAAAATAGTCACATAACTGCAAAATTTAATGAATAAGAAATGAATGGAATGATTGAAAGACAGCCAAAACACTGAATCTATCAGAAGCCATTTTTGAAGGTTGTGTGTTTTTAGTTCTAACCTAAGCATTATATAAATTTTTTTAATGGATTTAAATTATTTGTAAATTTGCATTCTAGTTATTTACATCATTTTCTGTATCAGAATGCCAGATGTCAATTACATATAAAAAAACATCAGTTCAACATTATGACATTATTTATTGCTTACTTTATTAAATCATTCAAAAGATTAACATTTAAACATGAATTATTAATTAATATATTTTTATTTCCTATTCCCACTCTTTACTCATTTATTTACAGTAATGAATTTAATTAAATTCTTCATTTATTCATTCATTTTAATGTAAAAATTCCGTACTGACAACTCACTTTTTTTCTCTTTCTTTAATTACATTCTTTAAATTGAGTGTGTGAACACTAATAGATCAAAGTTCTACTTAGGGAGCCTCCTGACCAGTAGAATCACTTATTTATAAAAAAAAAAAAAAAAAAAAGTTTTGTCTGTATATTGGTCAGAACTCGCTCTTTTAATGATAATGTTACGTTTCATACACTGCAGGACCCGAAACAAATGTTTTGTCTGTCTGTATGTCCATTTTGTAACAGCATCACACAAAACTGGCTAGACGGAATTTAAGATATTAGAGATGAAACACTGGTCGTTAGAGCAGCACACACCCGCAGCAGTCTGAGGTGAGGGTGTGTAAAATACCCGAACTGAGAGCCCGGTGTTATGTGCTCAAATACCCCCTGGCATGGATTAACCTGCCTACATAATCACTATAAAAATATCTATTACGACATAATTTTATTATGCAAAACTGCCCCGACAGAGTTTAATGGGACTTTTGCAGTACTTAGATCTCTGCCTGAAGTTTAATCTGCACCATCAATTTAAATCTAAATGGTGAGTAAAAGTGATGTTACAGTATGAAGAGTTATGTGCTGGATTTAATAATCTACTGTATAATAATCTACTAATGCGCTACTCGCTCAATGTAAACAAACACCTGCAGCAATAGATATTAATTAGAAAAGATAAAGTGAATATTTTGACTGGGATTAGTTCATATTTTCACGTTGGTCTGAAATAACAGCGCTGAAGTGGTTATAAGTGAATTTTAACACGCTGGAGTCGTTTTAAGACAAAACTTCATCTTTATCTGATCGACTTTTTCCATTTCTCATGTGTGATTCTCTCTCCGATTACCGAACAGGGAGTGTATTTGTCTGAGCACCAAAGAAGGACAACTTAGTGTAAACAAGGCGTCAGATACTCAACCTTACAGAATGTCATTTCTGTCTATTAATAAGTTAGACAGAGAGTTCTGCTGTACAGAAAGACACACGTACACATACGTGGACTTCAACCTCTAATAATAATAATAATCAGAATAATAATAATAATAATAATAATAATAATAATAATAATAATAATAATCACTGATTACATTAAAGATCAGCAGATTATTTTAGGCTTTAACACTTTACCTATTTCTACAAAATATTTCCCTGTCAAATCAATAATAAATTAATCAGAATATTTAAACAAATGCCTGAATTAAATATGAAATGATTAAATATAACAAATGTACATCTCCTGTTCTGGCTATGGATTCCACTTTTCATTTTAAATGCAATATAGCTTATGCATAGCAAAGACTCTAATAAATGGAAGACAAAAAAGAAAAAGAAATCACAAAATACAGAAATACATTTCAGCACTTCTTATGTAACGATAATGACTCATAGTGAACTGTTAAACGTTCTAATTTTCCTCAGACATAAACAACACCTTAATTGTTTATCAGCGTGAAGTCGGCTCTAATGTTCCGCTTAACAAAAGCATCACTTCAGTAGAAAATGTAAAGAAGCACATTTCTGGCTGAGCCCCAGTCTTATCCCAGCAGTTCTTCTTCAGTGTGTGTGTGTTTGTTTTCGTGCTCACGACTGTCTCCGTGTTTGAATATTGGAGCAGACATGCGAGCAGAGACGCGGAGATGAGCGCTCAATTCGGAGACACACAAACAATAAGCAAAGGCAATAATCTCACTGTAGGCTAATTAAGAGATGATTCAAAGCCAGTCGGGGCATTTTGTATGATGAGTCAGTTTTACACAAAGTCTCTGAGACACCAAAGGGTAAAGGCGCATGTGAACTTCCTAACATCTCCGAAACAGCCACGCGACCTTCTCTAACAGGATTGGAATAACATTTATCGCTTTATTTATTGTGCATTTTAGTGCATTTCTGACTAATGGTGTAAAATACAGGGTGAACTCAGTGTTTACAGATTTATTGAAATAATTCAGTGCAAACTAAGCCTAAGTGACGCATACCTGATTCCTGATACCTGAACCACCTGTGGTTTTGTTTTGTTTTTTCAGCGTATTTTTTTTCGCAAACAAAAATTTTTGCTTTATTTCCGATGCTGCTGAAATCCTACCGGCGACTTTAAAGGTGACCCATTTTGTTTCTTTTCATTGCTTCTATTGCATGACACAAGCTTAGCTACCCGGCTAATCATTGCATCTTCAGGTGCTTACATTTCAACCAGATTGGGTGATTATTATTTCTCCTTACTTGGAAAAAAAGGGGCGTCTGATTAAGTAGCGCATATCGAGGTGATAAACATAAGAATCAAAATGATCCGATTCTATGTGGTTTGAGCTGTTCACACTTGCAGGGTAAAAAATTGGATTTAGGAGGTAATGCAGAAACTATTAGGTTGATTTGAATTTGAAATGTGCTTTCTATGTAAAAAAGTTTATAGAAGTAAAATACATTCTTATAAAGTTAAACTTGGGTCATTTCGACCTTAAAATGTAGCGTAAAAGTCAACCAACAAATGTCAAATAGAAGGTGGAGTCAATGCAAAGAGGTTAATGTGAGGATGCACTTTATGGTGTTTATGCAAAAAGTGCAAAAAAAAAACAGTGGTGTCAACGCAAATGTTCTGATTTCAAACCACCATGTAATCTAAAAAAATATAAACTAATTAAGAACTCGTACAGGTTGTACTCATACTCATGTAATATTATAAATGTTTTAATGTATTTATTTGTCTGTTTGTTTGTTTTTCAGTTTGTTTTGCACACAAAGGGCAGAATGGGTAGGATTAGATTAATTTGAATATGCAATTTTTTTTCTATTTAAACTCTAAAATAGTAATAACGAAAGATTGATTGAAAATGTACATTTTAAGAGCGTTTCTGCTTGCATGAATTGCAGGTGTTTAATTTGAAGACAAATAAATGAATGAATAAATAAAAAAATTTCTAGTTGATTTTCTAAAAATCATCTCAGTTGTTTAAAATCAACGTGTAGTATCAACATTAAGAATTTGACGTTTACTGCAGGAAAATTTTTGTACTGTATTTGCCGCATGTTCATATTAACAATGCAAACATTATTTAAAAAATTAAGCATACACACACTTTTATGTTGTGCATGTATCATATTTTGAATGTGTTTTTTCGAAACTTTCATTTAAAATTATGCTTGAGTTCCAGATTAACGCAGATCAAATTTGTATTTTTAGTTTTAAAATATTTATTGTACATTTGAAATTGGATGAAATTCTGCTTTTCTTTTTACAAACTTTAAACATCATCATTATTTATCATAAATTTTTAGAATGCATTTATTGATTGCATTTTTTTCTATTTTTTCCTGTATCCTTTTTTCTGCCACTTTTCTCATGTAATGCATTTTTTACTTGTATTTTAATTCTTATTCTTGATCTTAACCTTATTTTTTATTTTTTGTGAATATCTCAATTAATGTTTCCATTCATGATGCCAAATACTCAATTATTCCTCTTAATAAACCTCAACACGCCTATGAGCACTCCACACTCGAGCTTGTGAGCGGACATTTTGGTTGATTTGCTTCTTTTCGTCTTTGTTTCTCTCCTCCTCTTCCTCCATCTTCACCAGCCTGATCAGTTTAACCAGCGTCTAACCCGAACCTCATCCTTCTTGTCACCGGCGTCACGGGATTCATCATGGTTTGCGTCAGGGCCGTGAGTAACGAGCACTTCCCTCCGGCACACACAGCCGTGCTGCCAGGAAGGCGTCGAGCTGCACACTGAGATGTTTTATAGATCTCAGAGATGAGCTCTGAACGCTTATTTGCACGGCTTAGCTGACGACGTTCATTTCCATAGAACAACACGCACGTTTTGGTTTCTATCACGGAGCGACGGCAAATCACAGCGAGCGGGAACGTCGTGGGTGGATTATAAACGACGCTGCAAATCACACGAGAGAAACCTATTGGAACGACAATCACAGCTAATATGGATTACGGAGAAAAAACATATGAGTATATAGCAACAGCATGCGACGGATGATGAACGATATGAGTGTTTACACACCTACAGGGCTTTTATGTTAAACAGGGAACAAATTGTGGGTTAAGTCATGAATCATGTAGAAGGGCAGAGTCAAGGCTTACAAAGCGGATTATCTCTCTTTCTTTCTCTTTCCCTCTCTCGCTCTCTCTTTCTCTCTCTCTCTTTCTTTCTCTTTCTCTTTTTTACATTTTTAAACAAAAAGAAACCATACCAGCTTTAATCTTCCCAAAATATCTTTTTGAATTCTTTTCAGAATGTAGTTTTCAATTTATTCATTGATTCATTCTCTTTGGCATTTATCCTGGATCCCAGGGGCCATATGGATGAGCAGGATACACACCCTTTAATAGGATGATAATCCATCACATGGCACAAATGCACACAAATCCAATCGCGCACACACACACACACACACACACACACACACACACACACACACACACACACACACACACTATGGGCAATACGGAATCACCAGTCAGTCTACATATTACAGTATACCTTTGGAATGTGGGAGGAGACCAGAGAGCCCGGAGGAATCCCACCAAGCACAAGGAGAACAAGGCAAACTCCATCACACTACACCATGGTGCCACCTTATTTTTATTTTTTTTTCTATTTGTATCTTATTTCGTTTATTTAATTATCATTCCTTCTTTTTTCATATTTATGTATTTGCATATTTGTTTGTAAGAGCTGCAGGTGAAGCGGTATTAGAAATAATGATCAGCTATTTTACTAGGGGGAAATGGAAATAAATAAAGGAATGAATAAAAAAATACAGTGGGCTAGGGAAATGAAGAGCCAATTAAATAAATAAATTAATTAATTAATAAATAAAAAGCTTTCTCTGTTCATTAAACCTATGTTGTGGAGCTAAGAAATAGACAAACCATCCAACCAACCAACCAACAAACTAACCTGCCGACAACTGACCAACAACCAACCAACTGACCAACGACCCAAACAACAACCAACGAACCAAAAAACAACCAGCAACCAACCAACCAACCAACAAATAACCAACCATCCAACCAACCCACCGATCAACCAACCAAACAAACAACCAAACAACCAGCAATCAACCGACCAACCAACAAACAAACAGCCAGCAACCAACCAACCAACCAAACAACAACCAACCAACCAACCAACCAAACAACAAACCAAGCAACCAACCAATCAACCAAACAACAACCAACCGACCAACCAAACAAACAACCAACCAGCAACCAACCAACCAAACAAACAACAACCAACCGACCAACCAAACAAACAAACAACCAAACAACAACCAACCAACCAACCAACCAAACAACAACCAACCAACCAACCAACCAAACAACCAACCAAACAACAACCAACCAACCGACCAACTAACCAGCAACCAACCAACCAAACAAACAACAACCAACCGACCAGCCAACCAAACAAACAAGCAGCAACCAACCAACGAGCCAAACAACCAAACAACCAACCGACCAACCAAACAATCAACCAACCAAACAATCAACCAACCAAACAACAAACCAACCAACCAACCAACCAAACAACAACAACTAACTAACCAAATAAATAAACAGTGATGGTTCAATGGAGGAAAAAACTAAATTAGAAAAATGACGAGATGCTATGTAATTAAATCAATAAATAGAAGAAAATTCAGTGATAAGGTGACTTTAAAAATAAATAAATAAATAAATAAATAAATATGACCGACACCAGTAAAATACATTACTGTATATACAGAACAGTATGTCGGGCCAGGTCATCGGCCTGTTCTGGTCCTGTTTTGAACCATCTGGCCACATCCCACACACACACACACACACACAGACACACACACACACAGAACTTAATCTCCTTCTTGCAGAAATTATTCAGACAGCCAAAATATTCCTGCAAGTTTACTCAGTGTTTTTTTTTCCTTCTTCTTGTAATGATGAATAAAATCCAGCTAAATAAGTCTGAATGAGAAGCCATGCTGCTGCTCACACACAGAAATCACGCGAGTCACATTTCAATATCCACTTAAGTTCTCCTCGCAGCACAGGTTTTACAGTTAATGAATGATTTTTATGTTTGTTGTTGTTGTTGCTTTTCTGCTACCAATGCTGAAGAAAGTGAAGCAGTTAAACTAGCGTACTAGATTGTACTGTACATGAGGTCATGATGCTGTGTTCTATTTATACGCGGTAAAGGAGGGCAGAAGCACACCGGGTCTTGTGCAGCATCAACCTGAAGCATTCTTACCTACTGTATGATGAGGCACGGCTTCAATTCCAGGTGAAATAATTCCGCTCACTGTTGGGTGAGGATGTGTGCAACTTAAATATACAAAACATGTCTAAGAAAAAATATATACTTTGTGTTTATAATTTGAACAAATTATCGCAGTGTATATATAAGTAGTTAACTAACAGGCTCATAAAAAAATTTATTAAATAAATATAAAGTAAAATGTTTAGTATTGCTTTTGCATCCTGCCTACATTCAAATCCTGATATGAACAAAGTACTAAATATCACATCACCATTTTTGTTTTTAATAATTTATTTATTTATTTATTTATTTATTTATTTATTTATGTATTTATTTTTATAAATTTATTTAAACCAACTGATTTGACTTATGAGAAAGAGCAACATTCACCTTTACGCAAATATCATATACAGCAGAACCACGGCATACATAAATCAGTGGCGGCTGCTCTAAGACTACAAGGGAAGTCGTATTTATATTGGTTTTAATAAAAGTGCGCTAGAACGCGTTCAACTTCATGACTAGCTCGTTCAGAATCAGGTATTTATTGTAAATTGTTTGAGGCGATTTTCTTGTCATACATTTCCGCGCAGCACAGTGCGTTAAACCCTCCTGAAGCCCAGCTTCACTGGAGCTCTATGGCGAAGCACAGAGGGGCTTTTTTCACTGCAGAAACGCTGGACGGTATTTGGATAAATGCACCAAAATCGTCACTTGCAGGGAAGCTCAGCTTCTCTGGGAGTGAATGGAGGAGTGGGCGGGCCAGGACGCTGGCTGCTGCATGATGATTGGAGGAGCTGTTTAAAGGGTTTAAAGGAACCCCTTTTTTTGACTGACAGCATGTCTTAAGTATACATCAGCGCTACAGAGATTCGAGTTCAGTCCAATGCGGATTAGCAGGTGAAGTGGTACGAGGAACTGCTGCACTCTGTATTATTTGCTGGTGATAAAAACCATTTTTGTTTGTACAAATCATTCTTTAAATAAAAAAAACATATTATAGCGTTCTTGACTTTGCTCCTTGTTTCAGCATTGTAAAGTTAGTTGGTTCATATAATTAAAGTAGCTCGTGGAAGGGGAAACTAGCCAGCTAGTTACCTCTGTTTCAAAAGCTAGAAGCCGCCACTGACATACTGTAAATGTAATTTATTCTGGAGTAGTTAATGAAAAAAGTTTGTATTGCAATATGAATTTTCCCGTAAGAAATAATGTAAATGCAGATAATCCATTCCAGGCACCCAAAAATATTAAAAAAGTGTTAAAAAAGCATGTCACTTTTGAATGCGTGCAAGGTTGGTAAAATCCGTAAACCTGCTTCACTTTTGCACTTTGCTTTCCATTAACACAAACACGCATTCCGGCTCAGTTTGTTAGTTCGTAGGCCTGAAAATGCTTCATATGCTGATGCTAATTTCTTGCAAAATGTAATTTCTTAGAGCAAAAATTCATAATGGAAGGCACTCGTGTGCCGAGGTTCCACTGTTCACACTTATGGCCAGGAATTAAATTAAAACCTGAATAAAATCTGGCATCGGCTCCTTGATAACCTCCGGAGTAGATGGAGCGAGACGTGAAGCGAGAGAAAGGAGAGGAAGAAAGTAGAAGAGTTTACTGAGAACAAAATCAGGATGCTGAGCTGAATGGAAGAGAGAGAGAGAGAGAGAGAGAGAGAGAGGGAGGGAGAGCCACAGGGACGATGAGAATCGATAGTCCATCATCTGTCCTCCGTCACTCTTCCTCAGCTTTCACTCTTCCTCATTCAGACCTGTTCACTCTTACTTCAATTATTCCACCATGTCGTTCACTTCTTACTGGAACTTTTGGAGTTTAAAACTGGAAAATATGGAACTGAATAATGACAAATATTAATTATTTAAACCACTATATACTGACTATGATATAATACACACAAGTAGGGGGCGCTTTTTCACGCTTCAGTTATCATTTTGGATGCTACAGGTTGTTTGTGGGCGTGGCTAAACACAAGTGCCGTGAGCATGCTTTGATGATTATTGATCACTATACATTAGTAAACAAATACACCATTTGTTTTGGCTGGTTTGGCAAAAAAAAAAAAAACAGTTAAAAATGGTGCACATCGCAAGCTCTCTTGCAGGAATTCCATACTGAAAAAAAGGCTTGTTTACGTGTGTGTGTGTGTTTGATTGAGGTACCTTTTTTTATTTGACTAGTAGTTTTTACTAGTATGGTAACTAATAACTTCAACTAATAACTGTAACTAAATAAATAAATACTGTAAATGATTTCATGTCTCTTTTAATGTTGTAGATGTTCTAGACAGACACATGTGTCATGTGACTAGCTGCTACTGTGGTGGGAGGCACGCCCTCAGGGATGTGGCATACATGCAGTATACTAAGGAGGAATGAGCAGTACACTCGACACACACTGATCCATACAACACACACTGGTACATACGACACACACCCTCACACTTACCGTAGCAACACAAACACACCCTCATTACAGCAGCACGCACACACTCAACAAACATGTATTACTGTACATGAAAAAAAACAAACTTACCTATGTTGAGAGAGGAGGTGACAGAGGTGAGCGGTGTAGGAAGTACAAAGCGGGAGAAAGAAAGAGAAAAACAAAGAAAAAGTCAGTAAGAACATGCTTAGAGTAAACATGAAACATTATAATTTATTTAATAACTGCTGTTGAGAGTTTGAGGAAAAAAAACAACACGACACTCAGATAACCACACAAATGACCTAATCTAATCAACACTAGACTAACCTGACCCAATCTACCCTTACCCAACCCAACCCACCCTAACCTAACCTAATGCACCCTGGTCTAACCCAATTTACCCTAATCTAAACCCTACCTGTGTAAATTAACATGACCCAATCCAACCAACCCTGCCATAACCTAACCTAACTCAACCATAGTCAAACTAATTTACTGTCACATAACCCAATCCACCCTAACTTAACTCAACCTAATTTAACCCAACCCAACCCAACCTAACCTAACATGACCTAATCCAATCCAACTTAACCCATTCTGGCCTAACCAAATGCAACGTAAACTAACCCAATCTAAACTAATACAATCCAAGCTAACTTAAGCCATGCCAGGCCAAGAGAAACTAACCCAACTTATTCTAACTCAACCCAAGACAAACTAACCCAACATATCCCAATCTAATCAAACCAAAGCTAAGCTAACCCAACCTAGTCAAACCTAACCCATGCTTATCTAATAAAATCTAACCCAAGACAACCTAACCTAAGTCATGTCAAGCCAACCCAACCTATTTAAACCTAACCTAACCCAACCTAACCTACCCTACTTAACAAAGTCTAACCCAAGCCAACTTATCATAACCTAGACTAATCTACTGTACCACACGCCATTATAACTTAACCTAACCCTCCCTCCTCCCATCCCTTCATTAATTTTTCTGGTCCTTCTTTCCTTTCTTCCTTCCTACAGTTATTTATGTACATTGAAAAGGAAAGAAATAGAAAAAAAAAGAAAAATACGTCTCTTCAAAAAAAATTTATCTACTTATTTTCCTTGTAACTCCATTTTACAGAAATAGTGGATAACAGTGCATCTTTTGCTCAGAAAGTATTTACATCACACCCGTACTGTGTGTCAGGATAATTCCTGAGGTTGTTGAGAAGAGTGATGAGGGCCGAGTGGTGCCAGGCATTGCCCTCTGCACACTGTCTGATTACATTCACTGCACCGAGCAAAGATTTATTCCACTTATGAAAGGAAGCGGTGCCAGTTAGCAACTGCACTCCCCTGACACGTGAGATCTCTATTTCCACCCACATCAATCCACACACACACACACCCACACACATACATATTCAGAACCATTCAAAAAGTAGAGAGATAAATATGAATGTTTACTCTGGAGATGATCTTCAGCAGCTCAGATTCCATTACAGTAAAAACGTCAGTGTAGGCAAAAGCCACAATAACAGCTTCTATGTTATGAAGTCACTACCTCTGAGGAAAGCATCAATATAAAGGTGACTCCACAAATGTCTCTCTGATATTATATTTACACAAATAACCGGTGTGCTGCATAAGTATCCACCTGCCTGAACCTCTCCACATTTTGTAGTGTTCCAACTTGAACCTGGACTGATTTTTCCTTGCCACTGAAATCATTCATCTAAACAAAATATCCCATTTTATTGAAGTTCACTAAATTCCTGCACAGCCTGTTTATTAGTTCTGGTGCTACACCAAATTAGTTGGGTTCCTGCAAACACCTCAGACCTATGGTGAAGCAACATCATGAAGAACACCACCCTGGGTGGCACTGAAGAAAAGACAGGACCCAGAGCTGGAGATATTGAAGTTCCCTTTACAAGGATACATAGGATCCGGAGTGAGTACCTCAGAGGAATAACCCATGTCAGATGTTTTGGAGATAAAGTCAGAGAGGCCAGATTGAGGTGGTTTGGACATGTTCTGAGGAGAGATTGTGAATATATCGGTAGAAGGATGCTGAGGTTGGAACTGCCAGGCAGGAGGTCTAGAGGAAGACCAAAGAGGAGATTTATGGATGCAATGAGAGAGGACAGGAAGTTAGTTGGTGTGAGAGAAGAGGATGCTAGGGTTAGCTACAGTAGGTTTAACCTTGGACTACTCCTCTGACAAATGTTCTCTCATGGTGGATGGACTCTTCTAGATATAATATTTCCTCATGATACCCTTTCAATAAGAGATGGCCATGCTGGTTACCTTGAAGGAAACACATTGAGAACCATAATAGCCCGATTGGCACTTGGAGATATCCTGATGATGATGGTAGAATAAACACACAGATAAATTCGCAACTTTACAAACATCTCCATTTTGCATTCGATTCAAACCCTGAGTTTTGACTGTCAAAGGCTGGTGAGAAGAATAATCGATCCTGGGTTCGATGTCTGGCTTTACATGTGCATGAATTCGTGTTTTGTGAATGTGTATTATTGCATGAGTGTTTTTACCTCCAGGCTGAACATAACTCAATTACACCAATTATTGATTGCGTACGCTTCAATATTTTATTTTCATGTAATTCCATAATCACAGGTCGATATATGAATTCATCTGTGGCATGTTAACATGCATCACCATTTTTTAAGCTATTATTAATAATGTTCTTGGTGCAAACTGAATCCATGAACAGCACTAACTTCATTACGTTTAAAGGAAGACTGGGTGTATATGAGGATATTTAGTTTGGGGAACAAAAATGAACTATCAAAATGTAAACAGTACAAATGGCTTATGGTGCTTAAAATTGATCAAAGATTGGGCAGTTGTTGTTTATTTTGGCTTTGCTCCTTCTTATCAATTAGTAGTTTTATCCTCAAAACCAAACCAAGCTTATGGTAATGACGCCTTGACTTCAGTAAACTTAATGCTATCAACTGATTTTGTAATGGAGATGTTTGTCAGGACTGCCCAGGAAAGATATCTTTAGGAAACGCCTTATCCTGGGGAGGGTCACCATGTTATAAATTGGGGAAATATAATCAATTCAGGCGGCACGGTGGTGTAGTGGTTAGCACTGTCGCCTTGCACCTCCAGGGTCCGAGTTCGATTCCTGGCCAGGCTCGATTCCCGTCTCTGTGTGCATGGAGTTTGCATGTTCTCCCCGTGCTTGGTGGGTTTCCTCCGAGTATTCCGGTGAATTACATTTAGGAATTTGGCAGATGCTCTTATCTCATTACACATCTGAGCAGTTGAGGTTTAAGGGCCTTGCTCAAGGGCCCACCAGTGGCAATGGATTGGTGGTGGCAATGGGTTTGAACCTGGGATCTTCCGAACCGTAGTCCAGTGCCTTAACCACTGAGCTACCCCTGGCCCCTGAATGAGTTTGTGTATGTGTGTGTGCCCTGCGATGGATTGGCACCCTGTCCAGGGTGTACCCCGCCTCGCGCCCTAAGTCTTCTAGGATAGGCTCCAGGTCCCCGCGACCCTGAATACAGGATAAAGCGCTATAGGAAGATGAGTGAGTGAGATAAACAACTGAGAAAATGTTATATGTGGTCATACACAAGAATACGTGTAAAACTGTAGGAGTAAACAGGATTGGTCAGCATTCCTTGAGTGAAGAAATACCCATCTTGTCTGTAGCTCTATATTGTAACTTTATACACTATCACTCACTCAGTCATCGTCTATACCACTTTATCCTGTATTCATGGTCACGGGGGGCCTGGAGCCTATCCTGGGAGGCCTAGGTACACCCTTGACAAGGCACAAGGCACACACATATACACACTATGGACAGTTTGGGAACGGCAATTAGCCGAATCTGCATGACTTTGGGAGGAAACCGGAGTACCCTGAACTTATCACCTTATGTGGCTGATGCCTCATGAATGGACCCTTACCCCTGTCCAGTCAGTTCCGGTCAACTAATCTGACGGGATAAACCTCATGCTGACCTCACATCAATGGAATTCCAAATGGAACAGTAGTTTATTACAATAAAAACAG
This sequence comes from Channallabes apus, assembly GCA_030522415.1. Taxonomy (NCBI): domain Eukaryota; kingdom Metazoa; phylum Chordata; class Actinopteri; order Siluriformes; family Clariidae; genus Channallabes; species Channallabes apus. The sequence goes on from CM060110.1 coordinate 8,618,577, forward strand.
TATCTACTACTTCAACTACTGTAACATCGGTACACTTACTACCAACTGTCACTTTGTGTGTTACTATGGCAACATACAGTGCAGTGCTCTATCCATTTCTAGCTTCTTTATAGAACGGTTTCCATTAACCGAGCGAAAAATAAACCTCATTGTGTCTGAACTGTCAGCTACTTCATATTCATTTTGATATTAAAAGAACCTTATATAAAAGTAATATCACGCTTGCGATCGTGCCTCTAGTCATGAATATCAGCCAACAGCCACGAATCAGAGCCGTGCTGGTGTTTCGAATTATGGTACTCTCGCTTCATTAAAGCATTTGGTAATAATAATAATAATCAGGGCGGCGCGGTGGTGTAGTGGTTAGCACTGTCGCCTTGTACCTCCAGGGTCTGGGTTCGATTCCCCGGCCAGGCTCGATTCCCGTCTCTGTGTGCATGGAGTTTGCATGTTCTCCCCGTGCTTGGTGGGTTTCCTCCGGGTACTCCGGTTTCCTCCCACAGTCCAAAGACATGCAGGTTAGGCTAATTGGCGTTCCTAAGTTGCCCGTAGTGTGTGATTGGGTGTGTGAGTGTGTGTATGTGTGTGTGCCCTGCGATGGATTAGCACCCTGTCCAGGGTGTACCCCGCCTAGTGCCCGAAGTCTCCTGGGATAGGCTCCAGGCCCCCCGCGACCCTGAACACAGGATTAAGCGGTATAGAAGATGAATGAATGAAAAATAATCAGAAAGGTCAAGTTCCAAAAGAAAGCTGTTTATTTGCATGCGCGTTCTATAAGCAGCAGTTAGTGTATCCTGAATGAAGACTACAGGTTCTTTGTAAGAAAAGCAGATCTAATGTGAAGTTTGTGCAAATTTGTATAAACTAGGCCAAAGTCGTTTCATTTTATTTGATTTTACACAAAAAAGTAAAATACAATAATAGAAATGCTAACTCTTGCTTCACCCTGAACTTAAACCTTGAAACTTTTCATCTGACTTGAGTTGTATTTTTTTTCTTCATTTTTTTTATGAATGTGCAAGCGCCAAACCATGTTGGTAGAAAAAAAAAAAAATAGAAGAAGAAGAAAAAAGTCTATTTGAAGAGCTACTATAAAGCGCTGCACTCTGACATGCTGATGCATTTTTACAGACAGAACTCCTGCCTGCGCACAATGGAACTAAAATGGGATGTTGAGTTTCTATCGTCATTATTAGTCACCTAGTCTTCATGGGAATTTTTACAAAGCCACAAAGTACCTGTTCCACATATGGGCTCAAAGGCAGCCTCCAGATACCTCACATCTCTGAAAGACCTTCACACAGTCGAACGCGTGGAAAGAATGATCATGAGGCAGAGAGAAGAAAGAGAGGGGGAAAAAAGGAGAACAGAAACAGGAATATAGGAAGAAGGAGAGGAGGAAAAGGAAGGAAGAGAAGGAAACACAGGAAACGGGAAATTAAAGACAAGAAAAAGTCAGGAAGGACGGACGGGGAGCGGGGAATAGGAAAACAAGTAAGAAGAGTGACGGAACAGTGTGGAACTGAAGCAAAGTAATAAGGAAATAAGTAAGGGAGAGAAGGGAAAGGAAAGGAAACAGGAGGAGTGGAAGAAATCAAAGGAAAGGATAAAGGAGGAGTAAACGGACAGGAACGGAAATGGTTTGGGAATGGAAAGGAAGAGATGAAAGAAGAGGAGAAAAAACAAAAGAAAAGAAAGCAGCAGAAAAATGGGAGGAGTGAAGGAAAAGAACAGAAATGGAAGGAAAGGAAAGCAGAAGAAGGAAAAGGAAAGGGGAGGAGAGAAGAGGAAATGAAAGAAAAGAAACTAAACGGAAGAATAACTAAAAGGAGAAAGGAGAAAAGTAAAAGAGAAGCATGTAGTGAAGAAAAAGACAGGGAAGGAGAAAAAAAGAGAGGAAATGGGTGGACAGGAAGGAGACTAGAAGAAAGAAAAGGAGAGAAAAGGAAGTCCATTCCCAGAACCCTCATCTTTAGGTTAGGTTAGGTTAGGTTAGGTGTGGACATGGGGATGGTATACAGAATGTCATTTAACCACGTATCGGCTGCCACGCGACTCCCGACACCTCACATCCCTAAAAGACCTTCAGACCGGGAAACCCGTGGAGGGAATGATCATGAGAGAGCTGGAGAAACAGAGAGGCTCGAGTGACAGTCGGACTGAACACTGAAGTCACCGCCACAGCGCCGGTCGACCTGAGCTCACGATACAGATTCATCGCAGGAATACATGAGCATGAATCACTTTCAAAGTCCTTGTCAATCACGACAAGGAGATGGCACGGAGCATGTCTAGCAGCAAAAAACGCCGCCTCGGGCCATGACGGAGAGACTGGGATTAACTACAGAGGAAGAGAAGAAGGGATCATCACAGCTCTACTGCTTACCACATAGAGAGCTGGAGGTCTGTCTCGCCAGTTGACCCCGTCTATCAAATCTTTTATCCTATTCTTCCGTTGATCTATAAAGGCCACGTACATTTAAAGTGCCACATCTAACGTGATCCTCGGGGGGGGGTTTGTGGATTCAATGGCAGACTCTGACATGATGAAATCCGCCTTGGTAATTGAGTTAGAAATGTAACAAAATTGAATTTCCTCGACCAAATGTTCCTCTGAGCGGCGTAGTCAACTGTTGCTCCGCTTGGCAATGCGAACTGCGCAGTCTTCTAATCTGCCACGCTTGGTTGGCGGCTTAATTGCGGTTATGAAGGGTCTCTGTTTATTAAACAGACCAAACTCGCCTTTTGAACGACCGAAAAACAAAACAGGAAGCAGTCGTTGGATGGGAGCCTTCAAAGGGCAACGTCAAGCGTCTGGGCGCGTCGTCAAGGACACGCGCGAGCCAAATCAAATCAAGCAGAACGCTGAAAATAAAGCCAACCAAAACAACTGTAATTGCACAAAGACACTGCTAATTACCAATGAGTGCATGAGGCCAAGATTCAGTGACAGAGAGGAGAAGGAAAGGAGGAAGGAAAGCAAGGAGGAAGGAAAGGGGGAAGAAGGCAAGGCGAAGAAAGGGAAAAAAGGAAAGAAAGTAAATGGCAGGTATGATATAGATAGGAAAGAAGGGATTGAAGGGGTGGATGTGGGGACGAATGGAGAATGAAGACCGATAATGACAGAAAAGAAAGAATGAACAAAGAAAACATGAAAAGAAAGGAAAGGAAGTAAATGATGATCATGAGAAAGGAAAGAAAATTAAGAAAGAAAGGTGGATCTGAAATATTTAATGGAAGGATGGAGTGGACGAAAACTAAGGAAACAAGGATGACAAAGAGGTAATAATGGGAAAGGAAATGAAAATACAAGGTCATTACGAATGAATAGAGGAAACAAGAAGGAGACAGAAATGAGGTATGAAAAGAGAAGAGGAGAAAAAGAAGGTTGAAAGAAAGAGAAGAAGATTTCTATGAGGAAAGAAAGTTAATAACAGGCTACAGGAAAGAAATAAAAAAGGGACAAAGAAAGAATTAAAGGGGAGCATGTGGGGAGGAATGGAGCGTACAGACGAAAAGGAAGAACAGAGTCATTAAGGATGAATAAAGAAAACAAGAAAGGAAAGGAAAGAAAGGAAATGACAAGCAATAGAAAGGGGAAAAAATTTAAAGAAATAATAAATAATTAATGGACGGATACGAAAGGTAAAAAAAACATGGATGACAAAGACAGGTGGTAATAGAAAAGAAAAGAAAAGAAAAGAAAAGAAAAGAAAAGAAAAGAAAGCAACAAGGTCATTAAGAATCAACAGAGGAAAAAGGAAATGGACAGAAAGGGGGCTGAAAGAAGAAGGGGAGAAGGAAGGAAAGGAAAGACAGTTAAATATTTAAAAAAAAGAAGTAAAAAAATGAAACATTTAAAAATGAAAGTTAAAGAAAAAGAAAAAAAATTATTATTAATAAAATAATTATAATTATTAAAATAAAAATAAATGATAGACATGCAGTAAAACTGGTGGAAAGGAAAGACAACTTGGACAAGCAAAGATAAAAAACGAAAGTAATGGAGGGAGGAAACAGGAAAGAGGAGGAATAAAAGGTGGAATAAAAGTAACACGATAAGTAGGACGAAATAAAGGTAAGGCCATGAAATAAAAGGATGGAGAAAAGTCAAAGAAGCAGATGGAGTCCGTAATGAATATCGCCAAAGGCCAAAACCCCGCTCCGTCCTTCTCTTTTTCAATCTCTCTATCGCATCTGCAAAACAATCCTCCGTCTCTCTTTCGGAAACAGGAGGGGGCGGTTAATGAGTTCGGACGAGAGGGGTATATGTTAAAGGTCACTTTTTGCTGTTAAAGAGAAACTGCTTTGTGTGTGTGTGTGTGTGTGTGTGTGTGTGTGTGTGTGTGTCCTACATAAATATGAACAGCCAATTCTTCTCAATCTGTGCCAGGAAGAAAACAGGCCATGGAACTGACGGGACTGAGAATAGAGAGAAATGAATAAAGTCATGAAGGTCTTTTTTGTTAAACCTTTTTTTTTTTTTTTTTTTTCATTTTTATTCGTCTTATAATATAATATCTGGTGTTAATTTACTGACAGACTCATCTCGCGCTAAAAATCTATAGAAATGCAGCTGGGGAATTCTGAATTACTGGCGTGCCATTAACAAGCACTCAGAGCAGTGGTTAAATTTATTCTTTAGCTAATATCCATTAGGATCGGAGTTATTGCAGGGAAAGGGGGGTCTCTCTCTCTCTCTCTCTCTCTCTCTCTCTCTCTCTCTTTCTCTGTCTCTCTCGCTCGCTCTCAGCTGGCTATAGTCAGGATTATATTTCATCAGTCAGCCTCACTGTTTAATGTGCAGATCATCTCTCAAACACACCAAAAAAAAAATTGGATCACAAAAGCAATTAAATTAAATCAAACTGCGCTTGAATAGCTTTAATCACTGAAGACAGTTAAAAGTACTCGTTGCTTAAATGATGCTGGTGGCATTGGAGGTTTTTTTTCTTTCCTTTTCTGCTATTTCACCTCTGATGCAGAGAGACAATATTTCAGTTTTATTGAACCGCAGGGCCGGTTAAAGACGACAGCCGGTCAGAAGGAGTTAAAGTAGGTCGGTGTAACAGCTCAGTCCGAGGGATTAGTATTGCAGACGTGCCATGTAAAAAAGAGAAGAAGAAAAAACCGGAGATGTTTAACATCCTTCATGGATGTTCTGCAACAATCATCGTAACCTGAAACATCATCCTGTCTCCTATTATCTCACTACAACAGCACATGATCGTGTAATGCCTGGTCCTGTGGACATTCTCGAACTACTGAGATTAGTGTTGGAAGACGTAAGTATAGAGACGTCCATAATAGCTCATATACTGTAGACTGATTCACAGTGGGCCACTGCATCACGAAGAGATTTTACCTCATTGCTCCTCTCAAAAAAATTTAATAAATAAAACCCGCTCCTCTCTTTTAAACCCGGAACAAGGTGCTGATTAAAAAGGCTAAAGGAGGACCAATCATATTCCGCCGGCACCACCGACTCATTAACTGCATCTCTACACACCTCTATACACACACACACACACACACACACACACACACACACACAAACACGACGCACAGAGTAATCTCCCGCGCCCCTGGCCTTAATACCAAGACCTGTTTCAGAGTGATTGGCTGGTGCTGAGATGAAGTGATGATGGAGAGGTAATCGCTCTAAACCCATCACACTGCAGTTCGTTTTCCGCCATTTCCACACACCGCTCATCACACACATACACACACACACACACACACACACACACACGAACATACTGTACACTGCCTAAAATTCATAAGGTTTTGGCCTTGTCTGTATTTGTCTTGCTCTTTTTGTATTTGTCTTACATCGTCATGCTACTCGATAAAAAAAATTTTTTTTAAAAATGAAGAAAGAAATAAAAAGATAAAAACTTTAATAGAAATAAAGGCTGGTGGTGGTGGTGAAGACAGACAGTATACAAATAAACCATAATCCAGATCTATAGGTTATAGTTCTATACAATATACATTCATTCTGTAAGATATACCCTGGTTCTACAGGTTATAGGATGATATATAAAGGTTAGACACCGATCTCTATAGGTTAGACAAAAGTTATAATGAGTTAGACACTGCTTCTATAGGGTATACACTGATCTCTATAGGTTAGGCACTGGTTCTTTAGGTTAGAAACTGGTTCTTTAGGATAGACACTGGTTCTATAGGTTAGACACTGGTTCTTTAGGATAGACACTAGTTCTATAGGGTATACACTGATCTCTATAGGTTAGGCACTGGTTCTTTAGGATAGACACTTGTACTATAGGGTATACACTGATCTCTATAGGTTAGACACTGGTTCTTCACGATAGACACTAGTTCTATAGGGTATACACTGATCTCTATAGGTTAGACACTGGTTCTTTAGGATAGACACTAGTTCTATAGGGTATACACTGATCTCTATAGGTTAGGCACTGGTTCTTTAGGTTAGAAACTGGTTCTTTAGGATAGACACTGGTTCTTTAGGTTAGAAACTGGTTCTTTAGGATAGACACTGGTTCTATAGGTTAGACACTGGTTCTTTAGGATAGACACTAGTTCTATAGGGTATACACTGATCTCTATAGGTTAGGCACTGGTTCTTTAGGATAGACACTTGTACTATAGGGTATACACTGATCTCTATAGGTTAGACACTGGTTCTTTATGATAGACACTAGTTCTATAGGGTATACACTGATCTCTATAGGTTAGACACTGGTTCTTTAGGATAGACACTAGTTCTATAGGGTATACACTGATCTCTATAGGTTAGACACTGGTTCTTTAGGATAGACACTGGTTCTATAGGGTATACACTGATCTCTATAGGTTAGACACTTGTTCTTTAGGATAGACACTAGTTCTATAGGGTATACACTGATCTCTATAGGTTAGACACTGGTTCTTTAGGATAGACACTTGTACTATAGGGCATACACTGATCTCTATAGGTTAGACACTGGTTCTTTATGATAGACACTAGTTCTATAGGGTATACACTGATCTCTATAGGTTAGACACTGGTTCTTTAGGATAGACACTTGTACTATAGGGTATACACTGATCTCTATAGGTTAGACACTGGTTCTTTACGATAGACACTAGTTCTATAGGGTATACACTGATCTCTATAGGTTAGACACTGGTTCTTTAGGATAGACACTAGTTCTATAGGGTATACACTGATCTCTATAGGTTAGACACTGGTTCTTTAGGATAGACACTGGTTCTATAGGGTATACACTGATCTCTATAGGTTAGACACTGGTTCTTTAGGTTAGACACTGGTTCTTTAGGATAGACACTGGTTCTCTAGGTTAGACACTGGTTCTTTAGGATAGACACTTGTACTATAGGGTATACACTGATCTCTATAGGTTAGACACTGGTTCTTTAGGATAGACACTGGTTCTATAGGTTAGACACTGGTTCTTTAGGATAGACACTGGTTCTATAGGTTAGACACTGGTTCTTTAGAATAGACACTTGTTCTATAGGGTATACACTGATCTCTATAGATTAGACACTGGTTCTTTAGGTTAGACACTGGTTCTTTAGGATAGACACTGGTTCTATAGGGTATACACTGATCTCTATAGGTTAGACACTGGTTCTTTAGGATAGACACTGGTTCTATAGGTTAGACACTGGTTCTTTAGGATAGACACTGGTTCTATAGGTTTGACACTGGTTCTTTAGAATAGACACTTGTTCTATAGGGTATACACTGATCTCTATAGGTTAGACACTGGTTCTTTAGTATAGACACTGGTTCTATAGGTTAGACACTGGTTCTTTAGAATAGACACTTGTACTATAGGGTATACACTGATCTCTATAGGTTAGACACTGGTTCTTTAGGATAGACACTAGTTCTATAGGGTATACACTGATCTCTATAGGTTAGACACTGGTTCTTTAGGATAGACACTGGTTCTATAGGTTAGACACTGGTTCTTTAGGATAGACACTGGTTCTATAGGTTAGACACTGGTTCTTTAGGATAGACACTTGTACTATAAGGTATACACTGATCTCTATAGGTTAGACACTGGGTCTTTAGGATAGACACTGGTTCTTTAGGATAGACACTGGTTCTATAGGGTATACACTGATCTCTATAGGTTAGACACTGGTTCTTTAGGATAGACACTGGTTCTATAGGTTAGACACTGGTTCTATAGGTTTGACACTGGTTCTTTAGAATAGACACTTGTACTATAGGGTATACACTGATCTCTATAGGTTAGACACTGGTTCTTTAGGATAGACACTAATTCTATAGGGTATACACTGATCTCTATAGGTTAGACACTGGTTCTTTAGGATAGACACTGGTTCTATAGGTTAGACACTGGTTCTTTAGGATAGACACTGGTTCTATAGGTTAGACACTGGTTCTTTAGGATAGACACTTGTACTATAAGGTATACACTGATCTCTATAGGTTAGACACTGGTTCTTTAGGATAGACACTGGTTCCAGAGGTGTCAAGTAACGAAGTACAAATACTTCGTTACCTTACTTAAGTAGAAATTTTGGGTATCTATACTTTACTGGAGTAATGATTTTTCAGCCGACTTTTTCCTTCTACTCCTTATATTTTTAAGCAATTATCTGTACTTTCTACTCCTTACTTTTTAAAAACAGCCTCGTTACTCTATTTTTATGATCAGAACGCGCAACCCCCCACCCCCCTCACATGATCAGAACGCGCACAACGCCCCCCCTCCCCCCCCCCCGTCACATGATCAGAACGCGCACAACGCCCCCCCGTCACATGATCAGAACGTGCACAACGCCCCCCCCCCCCCTCGTCACATGATCAGAACGTGCACAACGCCCCCCCTCGTCACATGATCAGAACGCGCACAACGCCACCCCCTTGCCCCCCACCCCCCCTGTTGCATGATCAGAAAGCGAGACCTTAATGCTTGTTTCCCCCCTCACGGTACTTTTACTTTTATACTTTAAGTAGTTTTGAAACCAGTACTTTTAAACTTTTACTTAAGTAAAAAGCTTGGGTTGGTACTTCAACTTCTAAAGAAGTATTTTTGAACCCTAGTATCTATACTTCTACTCAAGTAATGAATGTGAATACTTTTGACACCACTGACTGGTTCTATAGGTTAGACACTGGTTCTTTAGGATAGACACTGGTTCTATAGGTTAGACACTGGTTCTTTAGGATAGACACTGTTTCTATAGGTTAGACACTGGTTCTTTAGAATAGACACTTGTTCTATAGGGTGTACACTGATCTCTATAGGCTAGATACTGGTTCTTTAGGATATACACTGCTTCTATAGGTTCTTTAGGACATATACTGGTTCTATCTCTATAGGTTAGACACTGGCTATTTAGAATAGACACTGATCTCTATAGGTTAGACACTGATTCTATAGGTTATACTCTCTTTATATAGATTAGACACTTGTCCTATAGGTTATACGCTAATCCCTACATTTACATTTCAGCATTTAGCAGACATCCATATACAGAGCTACTTAAATTTTTTTCTCATTACACATCTAAGCAATTGAGGGTTAAGGGCCTTGCTCAAGGGCACAACAAGGGCAACTTGGTGGTGGTTGGGTTTGAGCCTGGGCACTTCTGAACCGTAGCCCAATGCCTGAGCTACCCTTGCGTGTAACTGATACCCCTAGTTATGTGGGCTATACTCTGATCTTTCTTGGTTTTGTAAAGCCAGCTGCTTTGCGACAGTAACCATCGGTAAAGGTGCTACTGTATATAAATAAAATTTAACTAAATTGAATCTCTATGGAGTATACATTGCCTCTATAGATTCGACATTAGTAATATACAGCAGTTTTGAAGGTTAGAGACTAGTACTATAGGTTATACAGTACATTGATACGCATTGGTTATACACCCGTTTTAAAGGTTTTACATTGATTTCTATAGGTTATACAGTACATTGATACAGCTTATATACCAGATATGTAGGTCATACACTGACATCTATAAGTTATACACCAGTTCTATACAGTATGTTATACACCAGTTCTATAGGTTATACACTGCTAATTCTATATTTCAGATCTACAGTATACATCAAACACAGCTCGCTGTGTACAAAATAAATCCCTTTATATTATACACCCATAATATAATAGGTTAAATACTAATCCCTATAGGTTATACACTGATCTATATATTGTAGGTTATGCAGTGCTCCTTACAGGTACAGTAGTACACCAGCTCTGTAGGTTTTACACAAGTTTCGTACATTCACAGCCTTGATCTTTAGCTGTGTGTATGTTTACGAGTTCAGGTTAAAATTAGTTGTTCAGGCTTAAATTATGACAGATCAACTTGTTTGCAGTAACCCGGGACTTTATAATCAGCTTACGGTTCAGTTTTCTGAAGCGTTTACTGGTCTTAAGAAGAAGCGCTGTCCTTTCTAATCTCGACCTTCGTTGACCGATGTCGGAGGAGCCTCGGGCCATGATAAAAATGTTCTCTGGCCTCACTCCAGTGCTCTACATCACAGAGCATTATCACTGAGCATTATCTGTTACTAGAAAATTCTGTAGTCGAGTCGACAGAGGAAGCTTTGTCAGAGTCAAACATCAGCGTGGTTTAGAGGGGAAAAAAATAAACACAAAAAAAACGAGATGCCATGTGGCAGAGGATCATGTCCCGAATCTCCGTCTCCCACAGTGTTCAGGGTGAAGAGGTAAAGTGGAGCGGAAGAGAATGTTTGGGACTCAGACATGCAACGAGCTCAGTGTGACATTCTGATAAGAGTTTGGAGATGTGAGTGAGAGAGACAGGGTCAGATTTTAGTCTTCTCCAGTCTGAATTACTCTCTTCTAAACAAGGAAGACGGCCTTAGACTCTTAGGCACTTCCACACTGCTCTGCTCAGAGCTTCAAGCTGCTATAATAATAACAACAATAATATTATTCATAATAATACTACTACTACTAATAATAATTGTATTAAAATCAAATATAAATATTGTTTAAAAGAAAATTTGAAACAAAATATTCATTGAGTTGTAATATTATGTCAGTAATTTTATTTAAATTTAATTAAAATTATTTTAATGTATAATTAAAAATACATTTATTTTTATTTTTTATTTGTTTATTTATTTAAATGTACGGTATATTTACTTTTTACTAATTTCCTATTCATACTTACTTTACTTTCTTATTTAAAAAATAAACAATAAATAGATAACAAAAAAAAAAGAATAAATAAATCAATCCTGGCAAATTAAATACATTATTAAAATGAAAATGTATATATATATATATATATATATATATATATATATATATATATATATATATATTATATATATATATATATAATTTATTTAGGAGAATGTTTTATTTATAATGTTCTCTCACATTATTCAAAAACATATTATTATTATTATTATTATTATTATTATTATTATTATTTAATTATTTTTTATTATCATTATTAGTAGTAGTAGAAGTAATAGTGGTAGTAGTATTTTCTTTTATAACTTACAGTGTGGTCTAATTACAACAGTGTTAGGAGGTGTTGTGAAAAAAAAATAGCAAAAGCAAAAAAAAAAAAAAAGAGCACACATTTTTACAGAGGAAGTGAAATGTCGATGTCATGCTCCGGGTCTTGAGATACAACTTCTGACATTTTGACGGAAAAATGATTTTCTCCCATAACATCTGGTTCATGCAGGAGGGCAGCGATATAATTCAGAGTCACGACCATATAATTAGACATGTGACATGGACGACAGTGTATTTATTACACACTGGAGAATCTGCATATTTTAACAACATCTTTATTTTCCCCTCAAAACAGAGAAAACCATTAGTGTTAAAAAAAAAAGGAAGAGGAAGAAAAAAAAGTTATGGAATTACCAAATGCATAAGAACATGCGATTGTTCAAACACGCAGTTGCAGGTACTACTGTAATACCTAATGCTTTTTTTCACAGTAAATTTATTTTATTTTAGCAAATTCTGTTTAAATGTTAATATAGTTTAATTTCAGTGCAGAACTGGAACAAACCTGAGTTTCCAAAATCATGCATTAAAATAAGCCAGAAAACAACGAACAAACAAACAAACAAACAAACAAATATAGATTTTTTTTTACAAAGTTTCAATTAAATGATAATTTTGAAGTAATTAAAGGTTTTTCAAGAAAATCAACAAAATAAATTAATAAAATAAAATAAACTAATAAATAAACACTCCCTATAAATAGGTCTATTATAATTGTAATACAATGATTTTAAAGCTTTTTAAATGTTTTCAATCAAATAATCCTTTAAACACTGTACATATTTTAAAGTAGAATTTCTTTACAAGGCAGAAAAAGAGAGAGAGAGACTGCCACACTATGATGATAAATAAATAAATAAATAAATAAATAAAGCAGGCCATTATTGTGAATATTGATTCCAATTTAATACATTTAAAGGAACTAAAGACAGAGAACGTTCTCCAGAAAAGTGCTTTCCGCCATTCCTATTCGAGATGCTGCGAGTGTTCGGCTGTGTATCTGCGCCCCCTCTCTGGAATTTAATCTAGTAAATAAAATCGAGCTTAAGGAAAGCGTCAGTGGTGCTGAGAACACACCTGGATTCATACGCCGTAAGACACGAGTGGACGCATCACGGGGAAGTGTGCGGAGTGCAGCGGGGACAGAACAGAAAATTGCTTTCGCTTTAAGCCAATAAAGCAGCTACACAATTGTGTAATCAAATACACCCGGTTTATGCTTTTATAGTAACACATACACACAAACACACACACACACACACATGCACAAAATAAATATGTACACATAACAATAAGCTACTCTGAACGAACACAGCTTCTTTCCTCCAAATAAAATAAGCAAGAGAATGACTAACAGGAGTGAGGGATCAGTGAGGAAAGCCTGAGGCCAAAACACTGAGATCAGATCTGATCCCAGACACGGATACGGGATGTGACAGAGAGAGAGAGAGAGAGAGAGAGAGAGAACACGGTTTACTATCGTTCACAGAGAAGCAGGGATTACACCCACAGTCACAAAGAAGAAATATGCTTAAAGCAACAGTGAAGAAAGAAAGAGAGAGAGAGGTACATATTGTGTGTGTGTGTGTGTGTGTGTGAGAGAGAGATTTTATAGGAGAATATATATTTTTTCACAACCAGTTCATACAGCAAAAATGAACAACCGATTAGAGGAAGAAAGGAAGGAAGAAGGAATCAGCCATACTCATATTAAACATATTACAGTATATTATAAAGAGCTGTAGAGTTTACAGTTCAAATTTAGTTTTTTTTTTTTTTTTTTTTTAAGATTAGAGTTTATGTTTTAATGTAACATTTTCTAGTTAAATTTAAGAGTTTATAGTTAAAATATTTTGAGGTACCTGTTTACAGTTTACAGTTTACACTTGAAACTTTATATTAAATTTTTTTTGTTGTTAATTTTTGTGTTTAGAATTTGGATTTTACAATTTATAATCTTCCGTTTTTAGCTATGTATTAATTAATTAATTTATTTGTTACAGATTTTATAGTTTGAATTTAAACAAGTGACACTTTAGAACAGAAAAAATGGTTACACAGTACAGTTCATTGTTTAGAATTTAGTTTTTACCATTTGGAATTTAAAGTGTATATTTAAGATCGTAAAGTTTACAGACTACGTTTTAGAGTTCATAGTTAAAAATTTAGATGAAACAGTTAAAAATTTAGATGAAACAGTTAAAAGTTTAGAATTTGGATTGTATAATTTAGAATTTTACTTTTTTACTGATTTTACAGTTTAAAGTTAACCACGTACAGTATATTTTATATTGTTGAATTTACAATTTAGATTCATTAAAAAAGTTATTACAGTACAGTTTAGAGTTGATTATTTGGAATGTAGATTTTACAGTTTAGAATTGAATTTTAGAGTTACCAGATTAAAGTTTGCAGGTAAGATTTTATAGATCACTGTTCAGAATTTACAGTTTAGAGTTTAAAGTTTAGAATTTAGATTTTACAATCCAACAACAGTCAATAATGTAGAGTTTTAAGTTTAGATTTAACAGTTTAGGGGAAACCATTTTATATACAGTAGTACGGTTTAGAATGTTCTGTTTAGAATTTAGACTTTAAACTTTAGATTTTAGTTAATATGTAAGATTGTAAAGTATATATTTCAAAGTCTATAGTGTACAGAATATACAATGCAAATGTAGTACACATTTTATGTATGCTTATTACAGTATGTCTGCATTATTATGTACAACGGTAAACATTTCCAAACCTAACTTGAAAATATGCTTAATTAATGATCAAATCAATTAATGATAATTCCAAATAATTCTATAATGAATAAAGAACATTTGCATACCTATAAAATAAGCAACATATTACATGTAACACCAGTTTTCAGATGGAAACTCCACCATACTGTCATCTCCAGCATGTGTAATAAAGTACTTGCAGTACTGTGCAAAAGTCTTGGGAATATATATAAAGAAGAAGATGCATTTAAAAACATTTCAACATAAAATAGACTTCTACAAAAGAGTAATAAAATAAGCATTCAAATATTGGGTGTAAAAACTCTTTGCATATAAATAATCAGTAGTGTTAGAGATAGATGTGTACTGTTTTATAAGTCAAACAGCTTTTAGGTTTTACTGAGTGTGCTGGAGAATATTCCAAGACTTCTTCTGGCAACTTTGTTACACTGGCTTCTTTCTTATTTTCATGCAAAATCTGCCAAACCATACAATGTTATTTATTAATTAATTTTTAAGTCTGGATTTCTATGTTGCATATGTTTTATGTTAATTTATGTTTGGAAATAGTGAATATCATTGTACATAATGCGGGGAACAATACATTATATATATATATATATATATATATATACATATATATATATATATATATATATATATATATATATATATATATATAGACCTATATATTAACATTTGTACCTAATGTAAAAGTGCCTTTTGCTCAGTACTGTATATTAAAATTTGACTATTAGTTTAACGTTTACAGTTTTACAGATTTTTACGAGTATGAGTGACGGGATGAACATGGGGTCGCACCGATACCCAATAACAGTATCCGTATCTCTAGCCATCCTTCAGCTTGGAGAGGTTTTATGTGTGTGTGTGTGTGTGTATGAGACAGCGAGAGTGAGAGTACATAAGGTACAGTCATAGAGTCATCTGTCATCCCTAACTGGAGAACAGGGAGGAACAGAAGAGAAAGACAAAGAGGGAGAGCTCTGAAGTGAGTCGGAGCTGGTTTTCATCATGACCAAACGAGCGTCAAAGCTGATGAGTGTACTGGGACTGCGGGACGCCAATCATGCACGCACACACACACGTCCAAAACTCCGCAGAGAGATGCTAGCTTTTGACGGTTTTATGTAAGGAGCTTCAGCTTTAATACATTAAATATTTAACGACAGATGCATCGTGAACAGATTACATCTCACCCAGAGCCTCTACCATGTCAGTGGCACTGCTGCAGAGGGAAAACCACCACAAATAACAACAATTAATATAAGATCAGTGGTTGTTCTGAAGTCAGCTCCCTCCGTTTGATCAAAAAAAAAAAAACAACAATCCTGTGATCAAATGTCAGAGCTGTAAATAGCAGAGCTTTTAGTCAGCACCGAATGCACAGCCTTGAGCCAACAGAAGGGAAAAGCTCCATTTGACTCAGGGCTCAATACTCCCTCGGGCTCCTGCGATGTAATCACATTCACATACTTTTAGCTTTTAACTATCGCAGCAGTATACATTAACTTTCCACCTTGGTCCGTTTTCAAAGAACTCTGTGCATAATTAGATACTTTCTATAGCATAATGAATTTCTCTGGCAGCTCCACAAAGGAATAAGTCAAATAAATTCATATACTGCAAAAACGAATAACTTGAATATAGATACATTTATTTAGACTAAGCTTACAACAAACAAAATATGAAATAATTAAGTTTATTTATAATAAAATTTTACTAAAATGTAAGCAAAAATAAATCTTGTTCTGTTGACAGAAATTTTCTGGATAGAACAATAGATTTTTGCTTACAATTTTAGTAACATGTGACTAATAATAAGCTTTATATTCTTCTATTTGGTTAGTTGTAAACTTATAAGACTTTAAGAAATTAGAGATAGGTTGGCTAGACTTAAGAATAGTTCACTTGCTAAAATGTCTCAGCCTGCATTTGGTTCGCGTCATTCGTATGTTGAAGATTCTTTGTATGCTGAGGCCAAATTTCTTGCACAATTTCAGGTGAAAATGTGTGAGGCATTCATTAAAATCAAACATTATGGTTGTGAAAAAGCATACACAGCAAAATAAATAAATAGATAGATAGATAATCATAAAAGAAAACTAGAAATAAAATGATACAAATTTTAGCATCTTAGCAAGTGACGTATTCTTGAATCTAGCCAAACTTTCTGCATGTAGAATTTATTGTGAATTTACATTAAAAAATGTAAGTGAACATGTCTTGTTCTATCTGTTCTAAAGAATGTCGCTCCTAAAACTAACTACATTAATAGAACAGAATTTGTTTTTTATATTTCTTTTTTTCCTTTTTCTTTTTTGTATTTGTTTAAGATTCAAATACAATGTTACATTTAAAACTTAAGATATTACTACTGTACAATTTGATCAGAAATATGCTTAATCTGATATTTAATTTGTTGTTACCTAATTTTAAGAAAATAGATAAATTTGACTGTACTCAAGATATTTTCACGTGGTAAGATTTTATTTTTTGCATGTGCACACTCTATTTATCTCTAACAACTAATTTATTCTTGATTGATTTTTTTGTACTAGGACTGTGGTTTTTATCGAATTAGCATTTACTGTAGATTAAGAATAAAGCTGTTTTAATTAATTTTCCCTAAAGTTTTCCCACATTCCTCCTGAAATGCACTATTTTAAAAGTCCGACTTTCAAAATTTTTGAGGTTAAGTTAAGAATTTTTTTTTTTACTTTTCTACTTTAATTTGTGCAAAGAAGAATTTTTATTTTTTACACTAAACTTTAACTTTTACCTGGGGATTTGGTTTAAAAAATAGTTTTTCATTTATGGTTTTGATAAATATCTGCCATTTCGGTACATGCATTTTAAAGATAAATTTCTTGTTCTATTGGCATGTTTCTTATCTCTTGAAATAAATGTAGCAAAAGTATCTGCTAACAACAAGAACAAAAACTTTATGCTTAAAAATGTAACTACGTCTGGAAATAATCTTAGTAATCCTATATTGGGTTAATTGTTTATTTTTACAGTGTACCAAATAGCAGATGTATATTATTATTATTATTATTATTATTATTATTAATTGTAAATTTCAGCTTTACCCTTGGATTAGTTGTATATAATTCAATATTATTTTCACTGGACTTCACAGTAGAAGAGTAGATTTCTCACTGATTTGCGAACATGCTTGCAATTTCGGTGGGATTAACGGACTTGGCTGTGGCAGGTCATGCTTCATGAACGCTAGCTAGTTAAAAGCCAGAGTCAGACTTTAGCCCAAGAAGACAAACGATGTGAGCTTTAGCTCGGTTGTGCTGCAGCCCTCTCTCTGTTTGTCAAAGCATTGCCCCAATCCTCTGCATAAATAACTGAATAAATAAATGCAGATGGAGCTGGTCTATCAAATACCCCCGAGACAAGCATGGCCACTTGCTACCTCGTGACTGCTGGGCGTCTGGTCCTAGCGTCTCTGCATCCTCAACACATCGACCTGGCGCGTCGCATAAACAGCAGACGACTCCATGTTAATGTTGTTTTTTTTTTTTTAATATGAAACAAAAGCAAGGACGAAAATCCAGGTCGCCCGAGCCTCTGCTTAATATGCAGCCATGTACACATACAGTAACAAGGTAAGGTTCAATCAGATATTTGTTTTCATACAAATATTCCACATGAAATGCTTGTTATTCTGCTTTTGCCGGAGCAGAAACGACTGGAAAATATTGTACAGTATATTCTACTTTCGATTTCAGTTTAAAACACATCCAGTCAGTCTCATAGCAAATAACAGCATATCTATAATGTAAAAAATACAACCAAAAAAACACCAACATGGAGGAGTAAAGAGACGCATCTGATTTGCATTATTGCATTTCAGTGATATCTCGCCGCAGTAAGGGACCTCATTGTCTTTCCACTTCTTGAACATTACACCCGTTCCTTTCGGCTCAATAAAACCCTGAGAACCTCATTACGTATTCATTACTTAGCAAAAAATGATATTCCAAGCATACATACAAACAATTCTTGTTTTTTTTTTTTGTTTTTTTAAGCTACGAATGCCTTAATTTTTACCCCAGTTTAAAAAGTATTCATTGATTCATGATTATTTTTTATACATCTGTTCCTCAGAGCAAGCCGAACACACTAGGTTGCGTTTTGCAAGAAAACATTCTCTTTCGACACGTATCTTCATCCCAGCCTGCTAATTGGGCCACATGAGGGAGCGATCGCTAAAATGGCTGTAATAGCGCTGCAAATAGCGAAACGCTGGATAAAATGCGCTACCATAAAAACGCTTTAGAAGACGACAAACCCGTGAGGGCATCTTTGCCATTTGCCATCAGCAGGAAAACAAAACAGCTCAAATGGGAGCGGTGTGTTTTTGCCATCATGTTCCATTACGTTAAAGCATAAAAAACACACGCGCTCGGGATGAGGAATCGATCGTCTCTAGCGCAGACCTCATCGTACGCCGAATGCACTCATCTTTAGATCAATGCCAGTGAATATTGAGAGCAGTATTTGCTCGATGTACTGTGATGTTAGGAACACCGGAAACTCTTTCAGTGGGGAATGAAGACTATTCACCGGACTGAGATTAGATCTCTGTTTTTACACACACACACAGATCAAGCGACATTAACATACTCGCTACTGAAATAAAATCCCACATAAGCACTTAATTTAATCTTGTGGAACAGTGGAACAAGGCTCATGAAGGATCCTGAAATGATAGAAATGTCGCCATGTTGCTTCTGCATTCAAACCATAATCGTAAAGATTTGTAAGTAGAAGAACTTATACAGATTTCAGGGTCTGTTATGAATCCACCATGTGACCAATATGCTCATCATTTGAATGACTACAAACAACCCCGTGGATTATTATTATTATTATTATTATTAATCTCCTCGGGTCAGTCATGAATGTCTGCACATTAAAAGAATGCGAACGATTCCATTACACGAATTAGCAACTGCCTAAGCAAAACTATTTTCCCATCACCAAATGATTCAATTAGTGTTGCACGGGTCATTTGGCCTTCGCCTTGGTCTCTGCAAACAGCGGCGAGAGGAAATGCAAAAGAAGCACCCGGCTGCTCGCTAATGCGATTCCATTTCTCAGACGTTATATGCACCGAGGACGTTCTTTAAATCCGAAAGAAAAGGGTGCACGGAATAACTCGGTGAGTTTTCTTTAGAGTAGTTATCAAAATTCAGGTATCAGGCATCATCTCAACCCTCATCTGAAGGAAATATGAAATATGAAAACAACTTTATGATGGTCTGCACAGAACTCGATGGAAATGATTGACAATTGGGTGACATAACACTACAACAAAGCTTTCAGATCAGATGAAACCATGTTGAATTGGTTCACTGATGTCCATAGAATGTGTATAATGCTAATGCACCAATGCCATTCTACATCTTATCTATTTCTCACAATAAGTAAGATCTATGTACTGTACTGTATGTAAAACAACATTCATATTACAGATGTATATTTCTCCCCAACAATCAAGAAATAACTAAGTGTCACAGGTACATCAAAGAAACTTAAGTTAAAAGACATTAATAATATTGCAACGAGAAATGAAGAGAAGCCACAAAGGAACCTTCAGATTAAACCTTTCCTCCTTCTTATTAAACTCATCATTTCCCCATGTTCTGCACAATCCTCTTAAGCCCTATAAGTAGTCATATCTGATTATTGAAGGCTTACAGGTGGAATCAGTGTACAGACAGAAGGAAGAGAAAAAGGAAGAAGATATGTATTATATTGTGAAACCCACTGACTGAAAGAGATCTAACATCCGTTGATCTGTTGATTGGTTCAAGTGAACTTGAGCATCAGAGCAAAGGCCAAGATTATTTTTACACTCGTTTCCAACACCTCAATGCAAGCAAACTCCATGTTCTTCAACATAGCTGAGTGCCAATGCCAAGTTCAGTGTGATCTCCTGATTCCTGCCAAGCAAATTGGCTCTAGATTACACCTGTACCCTGGATGCTGTGAAACAAGCTTGGCTGAGGCAGTGCTGTATATCTAACCAATTGGCTGATGGAAAATGGAAGCTGGAATGTAGGCGGAAAAAAAAAATCCAAGCTGGGTTTCTTGATAGGTTGCTGGTCCACATTTTGGGGGTGTATCAACACTTAGTGTAGGGATGACATTTCAGCAACAGATTTACCATTTATTGTAAATCCAGAGCAACATACTGTAAAATTGGAGGTTGAACACCTTGCTCAAGGATTTAACTAGGCAGAACCAGGACTACAATTACTATCCAGAAGCCTTACAAATCCCCAGAGATGCTGCTTGTCACCACGCAAAAAATCAACTGCTTGAGGCCCCAGGCCAGTAGGGCGACAAACTTTTTTTCATCATTTGCAAGACAATGGTAGTGATTTTTTTTTT
Organism: Channallabes apus; assembly: GCA_030522415.1. Lineage (NCBI taxonomy): Eukaryota > Metazoa > Chordata > Actinopteri > Siluriformes > Clariidae > Channallabes > Channallabes apus. Next base: position 8,639,278 of record CM060110.1, read on the forward strand.
GTCTAGGGCCCCAAAAGACTCAGTTGGCTCTGATCCCTTAGGAATATTTCAGCAGTTCAGCATCCCAGCAATGACCTGCCTTCCAAGACCAGTCCTGAACAACTCCAAACCCCCCTGGCATTCTGTCCTTTGAAAATCCAAGTGCCCAAAACCTCCATTTATAAACAGGCCACTGTGCAATCAATGAGCTGCTTCACAAGCACTCAGCCAATGGGACTATATATCAGAATCTCTGTCAATCGTGGATTTGTTAACCAGCCCATGAAGAAGGTCAAGTGGACAATTGTATGGTGCGAAGCCTGCGGCATAATTACAGCATACTCAGAGCCACTTCTACACATCGCTCCGGGTACTATGTGAACAAGCTGAAGTGAGCTAGTTCATCCAGCCCCAGGCCCCAAGGTCAGAAACTACAGCCAGAGAAAGCCGCTTAATTACAGGCCAGGTAATGCCAGCATGAGCCATGGTGGATCTGTGCAACTTCCTTGAGGGAATTCATCAGATGGCCTGTTAATGCAGATACTCTCAGACCACCTAGGCCTGCCAACCTTGTAATGAGCATCCCCTGTCTGAAAGGCTTTGTCTTTGGTGTGCCACTGGCAGACATGTTGCTTTGGCGACTCTGCCATATGAGCAGCTGGTTGCTTATAATGGATGGCACAACACCAAGATTCCAGGCTGAGCCCTTCCTGTCCATGCACTAAAAGTCACTTTTTTTTTTTGCCAAGACTGTTGTTTCTTTGTCACTTTTCAAACTTTAAAGGATTAGCAAATGATCATCAGGTCAATCAAATAAACTGAACTAAGAGCTGTAGATCTGAGAAGAAAATATGTTCAAGAAGATTGGTCTCATATTCTTGGACTATGAAAAGCTATGAAAAAGTCCAGGATGTATATACAGTAGAGGCATGTGTTGCTTAACACCCACAATGTACTCTGTGAAAGAGGATGTCATGTGACTAGGAGATTGTGCTAACACCATATTATATACTTAGTAAAGCTATATGGGATACTCTAGTACTGTATAAACTTTTGTTTTACTTCTAAATCTATGCTTGTCCTTTGACTTCTCCTGCTGCTATCACTTACACTGTTCTGGTCCCACTAGGGAGCCATAATGCACTTCATGATGATATTTTTTGAAAGAAAATTACACTCAAAGTATGTCCAGATGTTTCCTAAAGTAATACATATCGTAGGAATACATTTTAGTTTTGTTGTCAAAAGAAAAGCCTTTGAAGTATTTTCTGTAGGATTGGAGTATAAATAAATCGAAAACATAATTGCATGTAAATACATGAACATATTCTGACTGTGCATAATTACTTTACCGCTGTATATATTCAAATTGATCTCACCTCTAAATTCATCTCCATGCTATTCCATTACACACTAATCATACAGCTCATTGTACACTGATTATACCCAACTATTCATCCTACCTCTTTAATAAGCCTTGTTTTGCGATGATGGTTTTGTGTGATAATGTAATTGCTTTGCGTTTGTCTGATTTTAGAAACTCAGTGGAGTTTAAGAGAAGTGCTATATTATAAGGAATTGCACCAGCCTGGTTCTTGTGAGATTGCAGTGGCAGCAAAGGGACATGTGACACAACCAGGACAGCATCAAGGAAGGTAGAACTGCTTGCACGGTTAAAGCCGCTGAGACCCCACACCTTGTCAGGTGCAATTACTAGCACCATCTTGCCTTCTCTGGCCATATGCACCCTGCTCGACACGTCTGCAAATGTCAGCCCGTGTGTGTGTGTGTGTGTTTGCGTGTGAGTGTGTCGACACAATTCCTGTCAGAAATACTTTAAGCTGTTTTTTCGTAAAAAGCATGAGTACTCAAACACATGAGCCAGTCTGTTAAATTGTACGAATTCCTCAAAAGTGATGGTTGCCACTGAAGCATCAAGTTTCACCAAGCATTTGAGATCCATTTGAATTGCTAGTCTTCAAAATATGGGGTGGTTTGATAGGGAACTACATAATAAACCTTCACACCAATGTTGGTGTCTGTCAATTAGACCCTTCAATGCTAACACCAAAGTGCACATGAGCCCCATGAGCCATAACTAAATCCTTAGTTTCTAAATGTGTTTTTTCTGTCTTGTAACTGATCATCCACTTTATTTTATTTGTGTTTTATAAATACATCCAGATTCCTTTTATATAAAATAAACCCCGGAACCATTCAGAAGCAAGAGTTTGTCTTCCTAGGAAATAAGGTCAATATTTATTCCACTCCAAAGCAGTGGAGCGAAACGTTCCGTCCTCGATTCGATCCCATTTACGGAGCTGTCATCGAGGACCGCATCCAAGTGACCTGTTCGCAAAGACAAGTGACCGGTGCATGAAAAGCGCCCCTCTTTGACAGCTAAGCCTTGGACTCTTTGATCAGCAATGCTCTCTAGCCGAGCCAATCTATGGCCTCGGTTTGGTTGGGGTAGAGGGTGAGATGAGGGCAAGTAAAGCAGAAAGTCCGAAGCATTAGTCAGGAAAGCTTTTCTTTTCTATCTTCCAAACCCGAGCACTAGCTTTATAAGCACATTCTCCCCAGTGCTTAGCAGCTGCAAGCTGATTGAGCATGGAGCTGGCTGCTTTCATTTTAATGTAATAAAATATTGAGGACAGCTATTATAGATGTTGGATCCTTTGAACCTTCTGAGTATTAAAGCACCATGCACAGCTGCCTCCCTGCAGGCCAACTCAAGAGCAGACAAGCTACTTTCTACTGGAGCTACTTTCTACTGGCTTCAGATCTTTTCTTCTCTGTCTGTCTGAGTCTCTTTGAACATTGCTATAAATAGTCTTTTTAAAGCCTTAATAAGACCTTTCAGTAACTGACAAAAATACAAACCTTGGGGTCAACCACAAAATCTGTAATTTGTCCTCAACAGTAGACATGAATAATCTGTGCGGATCATCTCACGATATGAGTACGCTTTGAAATAAAAGGTGGAAGAAAGCAGAGAAACAGCATCACACTTTGGCGAAAGCCTTTCACGAGTTTCAATCACAAAAGTTCTGAGGTCAGTGAAAGCTGTTCCAGCTGTAATAGAGTTCAGAAGAAAATACAGTGCTGCTAAAAGAGTTTCATCTGGCGTCTTTAGTTTGTTTCATTAAGGAAACCATCATATATTCTGTATTTATAAAACAATACAACATAAAGGTTCATATTTAGCTTTAGAGCTTTAGAACTACCAGCAGAGCCAGTATGAGAGCAGGCAAGAACATGAGAATTTGGTGGGTGGGGGATGAGATCCTCCTCTTCCTCCAGCAGCAAATTGGGCCGAATTGAGGGCGTTAAGACATTAGAAGCGATTGATTTGTACCGGGCTCATGAATGATTGCTCACCTTTGCCACTCTCCTGCTGGCCACCATTTACATTGCTCTAAGGGCTCTATTTTCAGGAACACTTGGATATTTACACCCTCCGATACAGCAGGTGGCAGTATGCACCTCATTAAACACAAGAACAAGGAAGGTACCTTTTGCGGCATGTCTAATATTATTGCTATTTTGGGGAAAATGTTCAGCATGATGCTCTCGTGTGCCTTTCTACTGTATCAATGATGAATTTATAGGTCAGATGATGAGATCGACACACACAGAGATTTCTGAGGAGACCGACTGCACTGATGATGTCACATCTAAACAGTGATCTACTTCCATGCTAAGGTACAATTGCTTCTACATATGATTTGATTTGCACCCGAGTAAACTTATCGTACCGGATGCAGAACCATTATATTCTCACTGATCAAAAAGAATCAAACATGGTCCCAGGGCATAAAACAAAAAAGTTCCTTGTTCTTACCTTTCCTCACTTAGACACTCATGTTTCTGCTTGGTTCCCAACATGTCATTTGGACATTTCATCAAGCTGGAAATGAATCCTGGCAAGACTGAACTGCTTTTGATCCCATGAGAGCCATCCTCATGTCAGGATCTTGTGATCTTTCTTGGATAACTCTCAGACTTCACCATCTGTCACGGCACATGACGTCTTGGAGCATTCACTGACAATCAGCTGCCCTTTTCTATTTATGCTGCTAAAACCAATTTTCTTCTTTGTAACATCAAAAAGTGTTTGCCTATTTTTATCCATGTGCTTGTTCAGTCCCTTGCCATTTCGAGACTGGACACCTGGCAGGTTTATGTACCTCTCCATTGGTTTGACCTCTGTAGACATTCCCCTTTAATGCTTTGCTTCCTTGCCTGGCTTTCTTATAAAAACACAAATTCTTGCCTACAAACCAAAAATGGGCCAGCACGCCCCCATCCATAAGTCACTCATCACCCCATGCACCACGATCGCTCAAGAACCATAGCACTGCTCATTTACACCCAACATCTCTCATGGTACAAGGAAGACCTGCATCAAGGCTCTTCTCTCTTCTGGCATGTTGGTGGTGGAATAAACTTCGTTGGCTATCATCAAACATGGCTAAAGACCTTCATCTTAACAAATCTTGAACCGCCCCTCGTTTCTCCATATTATTCTTCATATGGGTGTTTATGTAACAGCCTCAGCAGTGACCTCATTTCCCCTCTTGTCCGTTCCAACCGCTTGGCATTCAGCATCAACAGTTAACTCATCACCGGCCTGATCATCTGTCATCATCTGCACCTGTTTCTCACATGGACTGAAAATGAAAAACTTGACAAAATTCGAGACAAAAATGTCCTTCAGGGATCTTGGAGAACTATTCTTTGTATAACAAAGTTGATTGTAAAGACATTTGCCCTTAATGATGAATGTAAATGCTTTTTATTATCATTACATTGAGTATTGTAAAACAGTAAATGAATTAGAAGTCATATAATGGAAGGAAATCCTTACAAACCTTACAACAAAGATAACGGTGCCAACTAGGTGGTTGAGCTCATGGAGGATGTACGGAGTGATCAATTTGAGTTATGTAATTCAAATAAAAGTCAGAGTGCACCTTCGGAGCACTTGAAACGGCACAGAAAGCCTGCACAGCACTCAGTCACTGGGAGGAAAAAAAAAGCTGAAGACTGGACTTCAGCGGGGAGAAAAAACAAACAAACACCTAGAACGTACAATAACGGGGGGAGAAAAAAGGAAAGAAAGAAAAACCTTCAAGACAGTTTGGCATCTACTTCAAGCCTCAAAGACTAGCGAAGTTAATCCTGAGTGCATTCTCTCCTCTTTTTATGCAATTAGTGTGGAAAATAATTTGAAAACGACAGCAGAAGTGACGATTAAATCAATCACTTTTCTGTCAACACTTAGTAGATAGTGAGACAGGTATGGATCTCCTGACTGATTGATTTCAGTGGGTGGATATCACTGAGGACGGATGAGCAATGAGCAAGCAAAGACAGCCATTTTATATTCAAATAGAACCCATTAGCATGACACACCAATACGTCAAAGCAATTGGAGGTGAAGTGTCGTTACAGTCGGACCAGATACAAGAGTCAAATTCTATTAAACGGAGCAAGGTGGTATGGACAGGGTTTTGCAAGCTGATTCGGTGGACTTTGGGCGAGGTAGATGGTTAGCCTGTAGTTTGATTCGGAAAGGCTTAAGAATAGACTCGACATTACTTTATATCAGAAGGTAAGTCCAGCTCGACCAAGCGAGGGTGGGGTTTAAACTCCAACCACCCTACAGCAAGAATGGATAAGATCATTAGTAACTCTTCGTGAGCATCAAGATCAACAAGCGATTTGTAAGCATCAAATCCCGAGGTTTACACTTCTCAAGCTGAAACAGCAGGCCAAATCACCCCCTAACTCAGACTCCTCACCCGCCTCACAGCTGCTAGCTGGGCGATCAATCATAATAACGCGTGCATAAAGATGCTAAATATCTCTTCAGGACTCAAATATTATCGTCAAGTGATTCCCTCTCTCTTGCTATTAATTAAATCATGAAAAATGATGGGATATTCCTGCTGGAGCAAGGTAAGCCTAAGATCATTGGGGTAATTATTGTAATACCGTACAGCTCAGAGGTCTCAATGAACACGATATTTACTGTATTGCATTCCTTCCGAACAAAGTCAACAGCAGAATGGAATGATGAAGCAGAGTTACCACCTCGTAGTGCATTATTTTGACCCCTCTCTTGGAGTTAACACAACAACAACCATAGCAAAAAAAAAAAAAAGAAGAAAACACAGCTTGTCAAGTTAGCGTGAAACCTCGAAGCGAACTGCGATTAAAAAAATCTAAGCACTTGTTTGTGTTCGTGCCACTCATGACCACGAGGCCGGAAAACGGTTCCACGTTGACTGTTTGTCAGGTTAAAATGTGAACACGGATCTCTGGAACCTTTTTCCGGATCCAATCATGTCCTAATTCCATTCGCTTCATATCTCCTGCCTGGTCAATCGATCGCAATAAAGCCTGATGTTTAGAGCGAATGGGAATCAAACATGCTGAATGTCTTTTTCAATAGTCCATTAGGGAAAGGAGGCTTTTCCGGTGTCATTGCATCATGAGGAAGGAATGAAATTGAGAACTGCTTCTCAATTATCTGAGATGAAACTGGATGCTCTGCTGATAAAGCCAGGGACTGGCTAGGGAGGGGACTTGGCCAGGAATTATACTAAATATAATTGAATTATTGCATGATCTGCACAATTATACTGATATGTCTAATGCGCTGATGTGTTTCAGCCAGTGGCATGGTGATGGCACGTTCCTTATTTTATTATACTTATATACTGTATAAGGCACCTTGATATATGAGTGTTGTTGCTACTCGTTCGTATAAATCGTTTCTACTGAAAATGACTTCTGTGTTATATTAGTTATCAGCACTTCACAATGATATGGCTAGGCTCAGGATCTAAATACCTAAGCGCAAGTGGTAAAGATAAAACAATGTTATCTGCCAGCTGTGCTGTACGTGTGCTAAAGTATATTAACCACCCGTGGCTACGGGATACGGAGAACTAATTAGACGCGAAGCAGCATCTGAAAACAACTCTCCTCAAAAATAAACCGCATTGCTTTATGTCTGAACGATTCCAGGAGCTCGATGATTGTGCAAACGCGCAGCTCTCCGTGCCAAATTCTTGTATATTCCCACGAGCTCCGGGCTCTTTGCGCTAAATGTAATTAATTACATCATGCTTAGCATTGTTAGTACTCTGCACGAAGCCAAAGGCTGGGTACAAACGCTCGACTGTACTGCGCCAAACTCTAATTCAAAAGCCGGAGTCTTTGTGCAGCAGTCTACAGTCGCTGGGACGGTGTCCAGGGCAATTAAAAAGAGAATTTAATGCTGATACCTGCATCCTAATATTTGCAAGGGGCTCCCAACCTGTATTTTATCTCAGAGCCAGAATGCAGATCTACAATCATCTTCCTGATTGTACAGTATTGACGCTCGAAAGAAAAAAGAAAAATTGGTCCTGGCCTCCAAGGAGGCTCTGAGGAAGTTGATCGATACGTCCTCGGACTGAAATATGGCATCTCCTGGTGGCTGCTGTGTAAGGCGGCGCAGTAAATCAGAATTCTGCAAGGCATACGGTACAGTACGTATAACCCGCTGCCTGCCTGTCAGTCACTAATAAAGACAGCAGCATATGTGATAGAGGTTGTTTTCGAGCTGAAAGCACTGTTGCCATGGCGTAACTTGGAGAGGTTCCATTTCACTGAGTGGACCATCCGCCCACATATCTCCACAGGTGCCTCGTGTCAAACTGGAGAGAGAAAGCAGCAAAACTAATCTCAAATATAATCCAAATGTGACGGATAATAAATCGCAGATGCATGGCCTGGCTAAATGCAGGTACTTTCTCCACACTGGGGGATATTCTCGAAAGCCGAAAGTCTACTAGCAAGCTTATGAAGAGTCGCTACTTTAGAATATTGGCCTGCATCAAGCACCAGAAACAATTAAGGAGATTTGAAAATACTGGAATTGGAAAGAGATGTCCAAGACATTAAGAAAACCTATGAGGATAGTGATGAACCGTTGTGGTCAGAAATAAATAACAAATGGAGAAACAATTCCATCTATCCAAAGGAACCTCTGTAGTCCAACTAGGGACCGTGGAGGCCGATGGTGACCGTTGTACAGTATGTATTCCCATTGGTAGGCCCTCTGGTCAACATTCACACTATTTTGGAATTTGGAGAACACCAATCAGCCTAACCTACATGACTTTGGACTGTGGGAGGAAACTTGTACCGGAGGACAAATCACAGGATTGTCCAGAAGAAAACCATGCATTAGTGAGACTCATCAGAAGAAAAACACTTACATTTGCTAGTAATCATGGAGACTGGACTTTAGAGCAATAAAAGATAAGTTCATGAGTCCAGATTGAGTGTATTTGAGTGTAATTAACGTGAGAATGTGCGTTCTTCCACGCCAACTTCCTGTCTGGCGTACGTGTATTTCTTGTGTGTGTTTGTTTTATTTCTGTTGGCGACTCCTAGAGGCAATTATGTTAAATTGCACACTACAAAGTATCGCACCAACACATGTGAAAAACATTGCTATTCATTTATAATTGATAAAATGGGTTAATTGACACAATATTTTCCTACCAATTATTTGATTTAGAACATATAAAAGCATTTTCAAATGTGTACAACCCTTAGTCTATGGCAGTGTTGGCCTTATTAGAGGACATTGTCAATGGCCGAATCCGAAGGGAACGCATTTTTAGGGATCACAGTGATTTCTGCCCCATGATGATGACTGGCTTATTAGCCGTTTCAGATTTCCAAGAGCTATCCTCCTGGAGCTCTGTGCTGAGTTGGGTCCAAATTTGGAAAGAGAGACAGCGAGGAGCCACGCATTACCCGTTCCCTTACAGGTGCTGACAACGCTTGGTTTCCTGGCAACTGGTTCTTTCCAAAGGGAACCTGCAGACCGCTCGGGGTTAAGCCAGTCGTCTTTGAGCCGTGCAATGCCAGGTGTATGGGACGGGATCATCCACATCTCTAGCAGGTATATAAGGTTAAAGCGCAATTTGCAGCGATCTCCGGTTTTCCTAATGTAATCGGAGCCATCGACTGCACGCACATTGCTATAAACGCGCCATCTGAAGACGAATTTGCATACGTGAATCGGAAACATTTCCATTCAATAAATGTAGAAATAATATGTGATGCTCAAACAGGTTGCATGATCTGACCGCGCGCACACACACCCCTCCCCTCCCCGCCCCGTTGCATGATCTGACTGCGTGCCCCGTCGCATGATCTGGGGTAAAAACAATGCTAGACCAGGATGCCCCCTTCAGATTTCTCACTGCCCCTCCATATGGCCAGGTCTAGAACCGGCCCTGCTCAAATGCGCCTAACAAATATTGTGGCGAGGTGGCCTGGGTCAACCCATGATTCATTCATCCTCACAAACAGCATGGCTGGGATGAGGCTCCAAGGTGGCAGGGTGCGCGATGGGTGGCTTCTTGGTGAGTGATGTATTTAAAGATATTATTCCAGCTAACTTTTTTTTTTTTTTTTTGTTATTAATTCCGGAGGACAAACTTGCAAATAACACCGTTTTTCTCCGGTCTACCTCCGATAGGTGCACCTCCAATTCACATTCTGTGCAGTTTCTCTTCTTACTGGCTTTTGCCATTGCTTTTTCGTTTGGTTTTGCTAAAGTGGAGTCATTACCATATTTATACGGGGGAGGAGGCAGGGAGGGGTTTTGCGCTCGTGCATGTGCGCTCAATTTCACGTTAATTCAGATGTACAAAGAGAATATGCGTGGGATTCCGCGTACGCAGTGTTTCATAGATCAGATTTTTTTAGTGCGTACGCACATTTACAGCTTTGTCCGTACGCAATGTTTTAGTATGAATTCAACGCAAGTCTTTGTACATGAGGTCCCAGGTTTATCACATCTATGGAGGTTTTCTTACCTGATAGTGTGGGTATATTCCAGGACTCAGTGTGTGAAAGAGTGCGCCTGGGAGCACGAGGAATCATTTTCACACGTGAACTGGACACCACGGTGTGTGTGTAATCAACGCTGAAGGTGATCCATGGAATCTTAGAGTATGCAGCTTTTTTACCTGGCAGTGAAGGATATTTAATGTATGTAATGGAATAGAATAAAAATCTATCTATCTATCTATAATAATAACAACAATAATAATAATAATAATAATAATAATAATAATAATAATAATACTTCTCATGATGATGATTATCATTGTTGTTGTTTATGATGTATCTATCTATCCTATTCTATCATTAATGCTTGAACATTAATGTTCTTAATGGTGTCCTGGCAGTCTCAGTGATTCGGTTCCTAAGAAGACATTTACTTCCTGATACCCGGACCCCAGAACTCAGATGGGTTGAAGTGACCATGCGTGTCCCGGGCCACAGTGAGCCGCTCTGCGTGCTGTCATAAAACACAACTCCTAGCTTACAGCAACCAGACAAGACATTTCCGAATACACCATCCTCATTAAAGACAATATGAAGGATATTAACTGTAGCGTAAACTCTGCGGCTTTATTTTTTTTGCAACATACGCTGTGTGTTTGTCTTTTAATTATGTGTTCCCAAATGACAGCCTTCTGTGAATTAAAACGCTAATCCCTCGCCTGATCTTGCATTAAACACTTTCCCCCTGGATTAGAGGAAACTGCTGGCCAAAGAGCAATCTGGAAGGGCAGATTGTTGGAAATTCTTGGCCAGGGCATCCCCACGCTCTCTGATGGCCGGGTTCCTGCGTTTCTGCACGCTGGGAGGACTGCTGCTATTATGAATACGATGAAAACCAGCGTGCAGGAATCGGATCTAAACTCCGGATCAGGACTGGCGTCAAGCGTCCTGCGTTTCCTCCATGTTTCATCACGCTGACAGGTTCTGGCTTTATTAATTTTCTTATTCAGACTAAAATAAGCCGACCTTATGAAAAGCCAGACTCAAATATCAAACCCAAACACACGGAAGTCATTAAAGCCCATTTAAATGCATCGACTAATATGCAGAGGGATTCTGCGACGCATTACCTGCCTCACGTGACACGTATTAGTTTTCATGTCCAAATATAAAAAGTGACATTTGGCGCGTGTCCACTGGATAGGATTAAGACTGTCACTTTGGACAAATTCTTTTACGGAACTGAGCTGGAATAGATCAGTCCATCATTCACGCTTGCTTTTTTTTTCTCCCTTGAGTATCCTTTTATCTTTTCTTCTGTTGCCTTCTCATCCCACTCTCTGTCACGGAGACGGAGGACGAGTGTAATCTCTAAAACACTGTCAGCATGTCAAAGGTTCCGGCAAAGCCACTTAAACAACAGGGTGTGGATAATGGTGGAGAGAGAGAGAGACGAGAGAGAGATGTTGAATATGAGTGCTGGGATCTTCTGCCAGGTTCTGACTGGGAGAAAAATAAAACATGTGAAAAGATGGAACACAGGAACATATGCTCCCAGGTGTCAAGGGTGAATGAATGGGTGTGTTTGTGTGTGTGCGTGTGTTAAACACATAAAAAATTGATGTGCATTCCACGCCAGATTTAGACTGGCTTTCTCTCCACACGTTCCAGTTCAGTAATTAGCGCCTGCGGCGGAGCTCCTCAATAAAAGAATAAAACTAAGTACGCGAGTGAAAAAGTCAACAAGCAGCATGATGAACGAAGGACGCAGATGCGGTAGAGCGGAGGATGGACAGGCGGTCGTGCAGAGGATGAAGATGGGTATGAAGAGATGATGAGCGTACAGTAAGTGTAAAGTGGGTGGGGCGTATATTACATAAAGCCTGCATAATAATTTTCCATGACCTATCACAGGGTCCACGAGGTCGCCGTTTGCTTTTCAACCCACACAGCTTCCGGAGGATCAAGGCTTACTCCTATTTCAAAACTAGCCTAGTGGTCAAAAAGCTAATCCACTGAGACAAGGCTCACCTTCAGAGCAAAAGCGAACCTCGTGGAACAAAGCTAAGCTCATGCGTGAAAGCTAAGCTAACCTTTATTTTCTGCAACCTACAGTACATGGTTCTAGAGGTTATACACAGGTCTAGAACAAAACACAAAATCCTCTTCTCGGGAAGAATTCCACTGATAAAACTACGTAAAGAAAGGAGAACACAAGAACAAGCTTGTGCAAAAGCAAACCTTTAGCTGGAGGAGAAAGCGTTTTACAGATTTAGCGCTAATCCTTACTCGACTCTAATCAGCCATTAACCGAGTGACATCAGAAGTAAAGGAGATCCTGGATCTTCTCAAACTGAACCAAAGATCAAAGGTGAGAAAGGAGAAGAAATAATGAGAAGAAATGTAATCAATCTGTAACAGATGGAGCGTGCTATGAGACCAGTTACGCTCGCTAATCTTTGCTGATGGTTAGTCAAGAGCAGAAGGACCAGATAACCGAGCCTCCAGGGAACCCTCTGAGGCCCGACTGGCCTTGTGTTTCCATATAGACTTTAAACTAAAAACCCAATCAATACTCTATCTCTGGCCTTCATATTATTCTCTCTATAGTTTTTCCTTTTCCTTCATTTTTTCCCCCTTGGATAAGGACTGCATGAAAGAGAGGATTCAAAGACATAAGATTCCTCCAGTGAGCAGAACAAGAATGCTGCACAAAACTTACGGGGAAACATGGTGACGCTGAAATGGATTACCTTCCTTTTGTCTGTGTTTGAACTAACAATGCTTGGATTTGTATTAAACCAAACCACTAGGGATGTAAATAACTACAAGTGCTTCATTTGCGCATTCAGCTACATTAGTGATTTGAGTGATTAGAGTTTTGCAGAGCTCACAGGGACATCTGTTTGGACCTCTTCGATCTTGATTGTAATGCTACAGATAGAGAGACTCACTCAGGCACTCGTTTTCTATAGCGCACATGCTGTATTTCTATTTACAGCATTTGGCAGACACCCTTATCCAGAGCAACATTTTTATCACATTATACATCTGAGCGTTTGAGTCAAGGGATAAAAACAGTGGCAACTTGCTGGTCATGGGGTTTGAACCTGGGGCCTTAAAGCACAGGGCACAAGCATGCAAAACTACGGGCAATTTGGGAACGCCAATTAAGTTCATCTGCATTTATTTGGATGTCTATGAGTGTGGGAGGAAACCAGATTAATCATAGAAAACCCACCAAGCAGAAGGTGGGACTAGAATCCTCAAACCCGTCGGCATACACAGGCATTTTATTTAACTGGGATCTTCCAACTTGGGGAGGAAGCACACCTGTATGTGATGTCCAAAAATATATTTTAGATTGTGGTGAAGGTGATACGTTAAGCACAAATGTTTTGGACAAAAGTCCTTCAGTAACTGCAAATGAATCCAAAACATGACATCAATTCCATTGTATTCTCAAGTTAAGAAAGTGAAGATGCGTGCGTTCTCATTAGGCTTCCTCAATTCCGCTTCGATAATAACAACAACAACAACAACCAGCAATGCAAAAACATCCACATCCATGCCAGGTCGTGCTGCCGTTGTTCAAGCTAATGGCAGATGAAGATGTAACATGTACTGTAGAGGCTGTTCCTCCATATCTATGCTAGATCCAAATAACTGGCTAAGATCAAGAAGAAGACTTCTCATACATTTACATCCATGTGAGCAACACTCAGAGCTCTCTCGCTCTCTCTCTCTCTCTCTCAATGCCTACCAGCCATTAGTCAATTCCCCGCCTTTCTCCTCAGGCCAGACAAATGGTTCAGGCTGTTGCCCTGGTTACGGGATGTGGAGGAGAGGAGGGCTGATTAGAGATGCCAATGTTGTCCGAGCAGGTCGAGGTGATTGCAGAGAGCTCGGCCGCTCTATCCACCTCCACTTCCTCCACCTCCTCATCGCCTACTGAGAAACACGGCTACTGGTGAGACGAGGTCTGCTTTGCGCACTAACCAGCCCATGGCTACCAGAAAAGACAAGATCAAGCCAAAGAAGGATTATTTTCTGTTATTTATTAAAATATTAATTATAACTATAATCTGTCCTTAGATCTTAAAAGTTCATCCGTGTAAGGGAGAAGCCCTCACACCTTGTACAAGCTAGCATCCAGCCAAACTCAAAGACTAATCCGCTTGAATGTCATCCTTCCTCCCCGAGAACAAGCAGGGCACCGGGACCTACAACGAAGATTTACTTTAATGTCAGCCAGCTCATGTGCGATCAAGGTCTTCTAGGAAAATGCTGGTTTTGTTGCTTGTTATAAAGGTGGTTCAGCCTGGAAAGGAACACGTGGACAAAATACACACACTCCGGATTGAACCTGAGACGCTCCTGCATCATTAACGTGTCGTTTCTTTACACTGGTGATAGAAACCCAACGATCTCACATGGTTGCAGGCTCAAAAGTCACACTTTAGCCTCAATCTGCAGGAATGAGATGGGAGTATTCACACAAGGATGTATAGAGTTTGCTCTGTATTCTGAAGTGAAACGTCAGTTCGAGTCTGAGAGTGTCACTAGACGTCTTGGCAGCTCAGACCTTGCTTACCGTGTCATAGTGCATCAGATTCTGCCTGATTGATTCTGCAACGAGGCAGTCTGACACTTCAAAGAGCGGGGAGCAGAAAACACCCCTGTCTACATCGGAAGCATGGCTGCACACGTCACGTCAAGAAAACAGGAGGGGAAACTGAGCAACAAGGCACAAACCGTGCACAATAACACAGCGGTAAATTAATGATAAGATCCATGAGTCAGAGTCTTGAACCTTACTTTTTCTTCTGCTGGTTCTCTCTGGCTCGCACCACACTCTGTCTGGGTTCAAACCTGCACTAACACTCGCATGCAAATTTCAGCCTGTTCATTTCTACCACTGGCTTTTTACCCCCATGCCTGCTGAGTTTCTGTCCTGCCGAATGTCGGCCGTTCGGTTGGACAGATGTTGACGTGATTTCCTTTCCTGAGCCTGATCAGAGCCAAGGAAAGGTCAGCAGTGGGTTTAATTAGGTAGGAAGTGTGGCTTGTTTAAAATTCTTTCACACACTGCTGAGAATTCAGTTTCTCGCATAAAGCCATCAATTCCACTAAACTCAGATATACCGCGGAGAGGATTTCTTGAAAAATGATTTAGTAGATGATGTTCTTGGATGATATTACTGTTCAGGGATCTCTAGCGCAGTCATGCTTAAGTCATCCTACATCTCCTGCACCACCTGACACGTTTCCTATTCCGGCCCCCGCACAGATGAGCTTTAGCTTTAGTTGCAAAGAAAATCATCTGCAAGGTGTGATGAAGGAGTCACTGTTACAGTACCACCTGAACATTTGTTTTAACAGTAATGTATTTTACCAAAACAACATTTAAAAAACTACGGTTTATTATGAGATGTCCGTCCACCATGGTCCCGCCTACTTCTTAACCAGACACCAGTGCCAAAACCCACATTCCTCAACATGCTGTCCATGTTGTTTTATTTATGGCTACAAATACGACTGAATCCCAAATCCCTCTCTAACCCCTGATCAAAGGTACTACTTGGTGTAAGGAAGCAGGCAATGTACACCCTACATAACAGTATAAAAAAGAAAACAAACCTGGAAGTCGCTCTGGATAAGGCTGTCTGCTAAACGCCGCATCCTCTATACTGTAACTGCGTTCCAGAATATCACCATCTCACTACGCCAATACTTTTCGACTAATCAACCTCTCTGGGGCAAAACAATACATTATTTCAACCACATTTGTCTTCTTTCTGTTTCCCGAACATATCCCGATGTAGCATTTCTAATCAAACGGCCACAAATCAATGTCGCTATCCAGGCCGAAATAGCTGTATTCGTTTCACGGACTCCCTCCGATTGAGCGCTGCTCTGATTTGTCTTTATCAGCCTCTAGCTCGTGGAATCATTAGGCCTTTTTAAAACAGGGACGCTAGCACTAATGGAGGAGCAGCATTCAGGGCTGTAACTCTGCGTCTGTGAATAAAAAAAAAAACCTCTTACTGGAACAGATTTCGCTCCTGATAGTGAGTCACATCAATATGGAGAGGAGATATTAGATCAGACCTCCGTCCATGAGCGTGTTAAAGACACATGCACATACGTCGTAAGATGCGAAACCGATTCAGTTAGAATGCTGTAAATGAGGCTCGGAACGAAAAAAATGTGTGTGTGTAGAGCAAAAGCATTCTGACATACAATATACAATGCTTATAAATGAACATAATTATCATACGCACTAAAAATAATGGCATAACAGCTGTTTATGTTACGGTTCATCTCATTAGATTGTGACATGCAACATTAAATGTAACTGTGAATGGATAAAAGAATGATGTTCATTATTAAGTACCAGAATGTCAATGTTAGAAAATCTCCATGGTATCAACAGCAGTTAACGTTCTGACTGTTATAATGCACTGACACTGGAGACTCCTTCCAAACAGTACAGAGTTTTAGACTATTCTTTATTCTGGTGTACCTCCTCTATCAACTCCACACCTCTCTCTCTCTCTCTCTCTCTCTCTTTCTTTTTCCTTCTCACTCTCTGCCTGTGCCATCCCAGGTTGTTATATCACCCAGGTTCAGTCAGCATTGGCATGCATGAAGGTAGCGTGACTCCCATCCGCCTTGGATCCCCACTGTTCCTTACCGGCAACAGCTAGAACTCATGCTGTGTTTGAAATGATGCCTGCTCGCTCTCTCTCTCTCTCTCTCTCTGTATGTGTGATTGTTTCCATGGGAGTCTTGAAGATGCAACCTGCGATAATTGTTTTGTGAAGTTGGCTACTAAGGCTTCTGTTTGCGTTTTTACATTTTGCTAATTAGCTCCGCCTTTGAACGGTATCCCACAGAGCAGAAAATGCGGGACGGGTTCACGGAAACAAGAAGAAACATGAATTAATGATGGAGTTATTTCATATTCCAGCCAGCAGAGGGTGTCAATATTTAAAACCATGTAGCACCAATCTGATCTACCTCAACACTAAACCACCAAGAAGAAGAACTGGCTAACTGGCTTCCAGAATTCCAGAAAAAAGATATAAAAACCTGAAAGGTCCGTTCAGCTGTGTCTCATCTGCGCTGGAGTATCAGGGTTGATCTGACATGGTCCAGGATCCTGTTCGTCCTCAGGTGAATTATAGTAGATTTTGACCAAGCCAACCAAAATGTAGACCCCAGAACATGTCTCTGGTCAACCCTTTGGACAAGTTCTCATGGTTCTCCAAACAGACCTCGTGTAGGAAACCTTGTAAATCTTGCATGGCCCCGCCTCCCCTTAGTGTCATAGTTCTCAGTGTTGATGCTTAACATTGGAAAAAGGATGAAGTGGAACTATCCTCCTGGTCACGCACAAGCACCAAAACACAAACACCATGAGAGTGAACATGCACCAGCAATCAGGTCCGTTTGTGTTCCCTGTTTGTTATCAGCAAATAACCAGTAAGGTCAAGTTGGACAAGCAGTCTTATATAAACTGCAGCTCAGAAAGGAAAGACTGTGAGTGTTGTGAGTGCAGATGTAGTCATATGTAAATAAAACTCTTGTTTTCCAGAAGCAACATCTGTAGAGAACAGATACTGGTCCATTTTTTTTCCTTTTTATCCTAGAGGTCGCCACAGTAGATCATTTACTCTGCAAGTTCAGGCACTAGATTTTCCGTAAGATACCCTTCCTGTCGCAACCATCCCATTTTCGAACCAGGCTCGAGATCAGCTCTTCAAGAAGTGGCTGGGATGTACTGTATGAGGCGTAAGGTTAAGGGTCTTGCCCAACAGTGGTGGTCACAGGGCTTGAACCCTGACCCTCCGATCAGGGTCAACTGCTTGACATCCACTATCCTTATAGGGAGTCTTTCCATCATGCTTAACATTAAATATTGATTACGTATTAAATTTTAAATATTGATTAACCGGACATACAGTACATTATGGATCCACATCTCTCAGTAAATATAGTATTCAGTCTAGTATCTGACATTTGAAAATTGTACATCAGTTTTAATACTGGCATAGTGGTTAGCACTGTGGCCACGTATGACCTGCAGGGTCTTAGGTTCGAGGCCTGTCTTTGCATCTGAGTGTGTGTGGAGTGTGTTTTCATAATCCAGTACTCACCCAAAGTTCAAAGACATGCAGACTAAGCAAACTTGCATATTTACATTTACGGCATTTGGCAGACGCCCTTATCCAGAGCGATTTCTACCTCATTATACATCTGAGCAGTCGATGGAAGGGCCTCGTTCAAGGATGGTTAAAGGTCAGGGGTCCGATCCACAGCAACCCGCAAATTGCTAATGTTAAACCCTTGAGCAAGGCGGTTACCTCTACAGTATCTGCTCTCCAGGAGAGCACTGTATTCTGGCTTTACCTACGTTCTGTCCCCAGGGCCTCCAGAACCCACTCTGGCTAACGAGTAAAGACCTGTTTTCTGCAACAGACCCTTACTTTTGGGAACAAAAGCACTGGGACCTTCTTAGGAGCGAGTGCCATTTCCAGGACCTCAAGAAATGTTGGCACATTACCATCACAAGAGGCATGTCAGGATGGCATGTTACATCAAAAATATTTCCACCCTTGATTAGCTAAAGCAGACACTCTGGGACATTTTAGATCAGATTCCACTCAAGAACCCTTTCAGGAACGTTTGGACAGTAGGCTGTTGAGTAGTTGAGTACAGTAATGCGCAGTCGCTTCTTCCAGCACGATTCATGGCTAGCAAACCAAAATACTCATCTTTAAACCATCTGTTGTCCTAGAAGCTTGCTGCAACCCTGGCGGTAGTTCAGACCCTTTGTGAGCACACACACAGAAACACGCACAGATTTGTTAGATCACACCACACTGAACTCTGTGGAAGTACACCGGGGATTTATTTTTTCCCTTTTTTTTTTTTTTTTTATACCCGGGCCGCCTGGGTGAAGCTAATGAGCTAATAAATAACTACACCGCGCTTGGAAACACAAGCATACACACACAATCTGCCTGTACTTAAGCTAGCACGGTCTGTGTGTATGTGTGTGTGTGGTCTACCGGGCTGCTGGAATGTTCTAGACAACAAGAAGAGACAGAAGTGTGTATGCTGCCCCGCCACGCTCGGCTGCACGCCGGCCGAATAAAACGAGGTGCAAAACAATTGTTCTGAACGAGTCTCAGATCAAGCAGGAGCAGCCTGCACATATCGAGCCACAGCAAGAGGAAAGGGCAGGAGGAAGAGAGAGAGAGAACGAGAGAAGGTTACAGTCTGACCCATCAGAGAGCGCTGCAGGTTACACGGCTAAATGAGAGTGATGATGAACACTGTTACTCTCTCCTTAGCCCCTAGTGCTTGATGCACAGGCACTCCAACGGGAAGTGGCGGAATGTGTGGGAAAACGTCTTGATTCTGTCAGTGCTTTTTTGATGTCGAGGACTTTCGCGCCTCCTGATCAGACATGAAGAAGGGACAAGACACAGCACGGACGGAGAGCTGAACCCGTCGAATAAAGAAGCTTCGTAACAGATTTTTGAATGCTGCATTATAAGTAAGAATCCTACATTCCTATAACCTCTGTGCCACATCTGACGTGAGCACAGATCAGTCAGGACCAGCACCGGTCAGAGTGCTGCTGTGTGTGTACTAGTGATGGGAAGTTCAAATCATTTTACTGACTCGGTTCTTTGAATCTCGTTCATCAAAAGGAACGAATCTTTTTTTTTTGAGTCTTTTCGTTCATTTCGTTCTTTTGATCAGAAATAAATTAAAATGTTGCGTTTTCAATAAAAATACCACCAATACGTCTACATACACAAATTATAGCTATAGTTCCACTTCTGAAAATATTACAATGTAACTAAAGACATATTATAATAAACAGAATGAGCAGCTCTCCTCTTATACCTTCCAATCTGAGTCGTTCCTTCTTTTTTGCACCACATCTATTGCACCGCATAGCGTCTATGGGAGTCACGTGGCAAAAGAACGAACGACTCGAGACTCGAAGACTTCTTGCTGAGAATCGTTCAATACTGTTTCCTGTATATAACATACGGAGGTTTTGTGATGCTTTGCGCATGCGCCGCCCAATAGAAAATGAACTAATCACTCTCCGAGATGACTCGTTCATCTGAGTCAGGTTAAAGATTCATTCGAAAAGAACGAATCGTTCATGAACAACCCATCACTAGTGTGTAAAGTGTGTGAATGTACAAAAGAGAATGGCAGGAATTGTGGGAGTTTGGCGAGGCTCGTAACACAAGATCACTTACCTGGTGTTCAGGCAAGCAGCACATGAAAGAAAGAGAAGATAAAATGGGTTAGTAAAATATTACAGCAGCATGAATACGTACAGTACGAGCAGTGCTTTTATTTTCATCCTCATGAGCTGCTGTTGTGTAGAGGCTGTAAGTCTAAGAGGACAAATATATACAGCACTTTAAAATAAACCTATAAAAAAGCGCTGGTGTACGGTCGTGCATGAGTGAAACATATCTGACTTGTACGTGTGCTGATTGTGTACGTGTGCTGATTGTGAACGTGTGCTGATTGTGAACGTGTGCAGGCTCTCAGGTGATTAATGGAGGCCTCACTTCCTGCATGGGGTTTAATCTGCTTCTTCTGTGTTTATGGGGTTAAACCGTGATCGCACGGGGACGTACAGTCGCTACACTGCAGCCGTGTGTCAGAGCCGACAGCCGAGGGGTGTAAGGCAGTCAGTGATGAGGCGCGCTCCGGGCCGGAGGTCCAAACCTGTCCCAGCGCTCTCCTGCTCAGATGTCCTTCAATTAATCAGGAGAGCGATGGGACACGAGCGGACCTCCGGCCCGGTGTGTGCTTCATCAGGAACTCGCAGATAACACACACACACACACACACACACACACACACACACACACACACACACACACTATCATCTTCCTGTCTGTCTGTCTGTCTATGTGTCTATCTGTCTGTCTGTCTATCTGCCACTATCTATCCATATATCTATCTATCTATCTATCTATCTATCTATCTATCTATCTATCTATCTATCTACTGTATCTATCTATCTATCTATCTATCTATCTATCTATCTATCTATCTATCTATCTACTGTATCTATCTACTCTATCTATCTATCTATCTATCTATCTATCTATCTATCTATCTATCTATCTGCCTGTCTATCTGCCACTCTACAGCATCTATCTATCTATCTATCTATCTATCTATCTATCTATCTATCTATCTATCTATCTACTGTATCTATCTCAGTGAGAAAGTGCATCCTGTTCATTCCTTCATTCTTTTTCAAGCAGGTATTAATTTTAAATGCTGTTTATATCCTGGTGTCCTTGCACCTTAAAAGAAATAATAAATAAATAAATAAAGAGTTCACTTCCTGCCTCACTTGTGTACTTGCTGTGTGTTTGTTCATTTCCACCGCACGCTGCTCTTCTATTTGTTTTCTTGCTCCTTACTGTTAAAAAAAATCTTCTTTCCTTCCGTCGTGTCTTTACAGGTGTCACATTAATAAACCACTTTTTTTTCCCCTTTGCTTGTTTTGCTCTTTTTTGGTTTGTTTCCCTTGTTTTTGTGTGATTTTTCCCCTTCAGGGAAAAAAAGCAAGAGAAATTGGAAGAAGGGAGAGAAAAAGCACCTGTTGCACGTAATGCATTTCAAATTGAAATGATCAGAAGCTTGACGTTTTCATTTTCTGTTTCTATTCTTTATTTCTTTCTTTCTTTTTTTTATTTCCCCTTTGGAACAGCGATGCTCTAAATCACTCTGCAAGCTGGCACTCAGCTTTCATCTGTGTATAAATTATAACACACACACACACACACACACACACACACACACACACACACACACACACACAGGTTTCTAGTGGTTCAAGTCAAATCACTACACTAAGCCCGCTGAGTTAGTCAACTAATATTGACACCCAAGGATCCTTTTGGCCATCACACACACACACACACACACACACACACACACACACACACACACACACACACACACACACAAGCTGCCTCATGCCCTCGGTGTCTCTGTGCCATGGAAGAGGTCGCAGAATATCGAGTGAAAGCGGCAATCACAGGAGTGACAGAAGCACATAATCCAATCAGAGCAGCCGGAGTCTAGTGTTATTGTGGAAGTTCTGTCTGTAAACACACACACACACACTAAGAAAAGAAAGTTTTGTGATTGTCAAAGTCGTTAACTTCATACACCCTTAAACAGCTCGCTTAAGAAACACACCATGAGACACAAGAATGTTAGCAAGAAGAAAACGGAGTCGCTTTAAGTTTGGTTTTTAAAGCAGCCAGTGCCGAGAGGAATCATAAATTACTGTAAGGTTAAGTGAGGTTTAATGTCTATTTATTTCATATTTCACTTCATGTACATGTCTTTTCTAAATGTTTTGAATGTTTTTATATGCACAAATATGATTATAGTGTTGGGAACTGATAATATTGGTAATATTTTGTGTGGCTGGAACGGATTATCTGCATTTACATTATTTTCTATGGGACAACGTGTCTCACAATACGACATGTCGCCTTAAGAACTCGCCTGCGGAACGAATTACACTCGTATTCCAATGAGGTACCGCCGTATCCAACTGGAATCAACAGTATCATTCTGACGGACATCTAAATGGGACATTTACTGTATGTGAACAGAAACACTGGAGCAGAACCATTCTATAGAACCGATTGATTCATCAAGTGTCAATCAACGTGGGGATGTGCTACTGTTCATCACCGTAAATATTTTAGACACTATATAAATATCTACTTTGGACATTTGTTTTGTCATCCATCACAAATCCGCTGCCGTAGTGAATCGTCTTAGTTATTATACAATAACAATATATCTCTTGTGTATGAATTCCGTTTGCTTAACATTTACATGTAGATCCATAAGTATGTGGACATTGAAACCCTTTTTGTATTTTTGCTTTTATACACCATCACAATGAACAAATCAGTGCACAAATACGTATAGACCTGACTAAATCGATTGATTGATTGATTGATTGATTGATTGATTCTGATGTAAGTAACTCACACAGTCATATCAGCTCACATATTAGTCTTCGTCATGAGCATCTGCTGGTGTGTGCAGGTTTGTATGCTGGTCAGTGTGTGAATTTTTCGCCTTGGGGACCAAACAAAGAACTAAA
The DNA here is from genome assembly GCA_030522415.1 of Channallabes apus. Taxonomy (NCBI): domain Eukaryota; kingdom Metazoa; phylum Chordata; class Actinopteri; order Siluriformes; family Clariidae; genus Channallabes; species Channallabes apus. Next base: position 8,662,319 of record CM060110.1, read on the forward strand.
AATACCGCTGCGTCTATTTTCTCTTCTAACAAGCCCGAGCCCGTTTCCATTTCACCAACATTTAGCAACGAGCTCGAGCGTGTGTCTGTTCGTATCAACAGCACAGTTTTACGGCTGTAATCCAGGTGGCCCTGGGTTAACCGGTCGCCCTTTGGATTAGCACACACCAATTAACACCATCTTGTGCTCCCTCATGTTTCAAGCCTGTCTTTCTCCCTTCATCAGCTACTCGAGCCTTCCTCGGTCACGTTCTGGATCTGGATCATAACAGAACATAACATGTCTCTTCAACCCCTTATCACCTTCTCTTTGATCAACATCTACAATTCAAACTTGCTTCAGTTTCAGACTATGATCTCCTTTATTCACTCAACAACACACTACTCGTCTTTCTTATCCATCTCACTTAGTTTCCCTCCAATTGTACATCGTGAAAACATTTGAAAGTAATGACTGGAATGGCATTATCACCTACGTTTCACTTTCAATATGTCTTTTTCATCAACGCCTCTGATCATGTAACACACACCCCCAGATAGCGAATCTTCTCATCTTTCTCTAACACACTCCTCTCCACTACCCACTTGTCCTCCTAACGCCAGTATGTCATGCTCAGGCCCTGCAGCGTCTACAGACAAGCGGGGCGCTGCTGCCTGCTTTCACACCACTGCATTGCTGTTCACTCTGATGGTCCATGAACCTACTGGTTCCACACATCCTATTACTTCACCATCAAACCTTTGAACCATTTTGCCTCCGCGCTCATCTTCCTTTATCTCTTTCGGTTCATCTTCACTCTCCGCGAACAGCACGCGATCGTCGGCACACAACAGCTCCCACGGTAGCCCTTCTCGCGCCTCTCTGGCTCCCACTTCCATAACCAGCAAACTGATCCCTGGTGTCTTTTTAGATCAACTCGTATTAAAATGCAGCTCGCGATAGAACCCGTTATCGGATTGGAGCTCGGTCCACGGCTCCTCCGGGACGTATCCGGCGATGCTCTGTTCTCATGCAGCTCTTCGCTCAGACTCGCACGTGATCTTCTCATAATAAAGCGGGGTAGGATGACTGGTGGATGGCAGGAAAACAGGATCAAATCGAATCAGGTTGTAATTAAATCACTGTACCGAATGGCTGATGCTGAAAGAGCGCTACCTGGGGTGAAAAAGACAACTTCGACTCGAACGCTCCGGCAGTCATGTGCGATTATCTCGACCGTACACTCTAAAGAGGATAATAACCAAGGAGTCGAGGTGTAACACCTGAAATTACTCTGAACAAAAGCTTCCTAACAGCTTCAGATACAAAGGGTGTGTGTATGGAACTATTCTTCTCCCGAACATCAGCTGTAAATGCAAAACTGGTCTTACGTAAGCCGCAAAAACTTCACTAATTAATAAGCGACGGCATCCCGAAGTTGAACATACAGCTTTACATTTGCACTGGCACTGGAGACTCCTTCCATGCAATTTATATAAACATATACAAAAAAAAAAAAACGTCCACCGTACAAGCTCTCTGCAAATGTGATTTACAACAGATACGTTCCCACGGAAAATTCCTTCCACTGACACCAAGTGCAATCCTGTACCTTTTTTGTTTTTTTTCCTTTTTGTTTGTGATAAGAGAAATGAGGCCGTTCCAGGTTTGCACATCAGCACTTCGGGTTCATGTGAGGAGAAACCAATAAACAGTGAGCAAGCAGAGGAAATAAATCAATATCCGAAGATTATACAGCGCCGGTCTTTTTCTTCTGCTGTGAACTGCGAGAAGGTCAAACAGTTTCATCTTTGCGCTCGGGTGCTTTAAGACACAGAAGAAGAGGAAAAAAAAGGCGCCTCATGACACTCTGAAGTGCTTGAACACACAAGGGAATAAAAAAAAGAAAGAAGGAACTAAATTCAATAACAAAATGTGGTTCAAGGCCGGTTCCTTAGCTACACGCAGAAGTGTCTGAGTCGTGTTTGAGAATCCGAGGGAAGGAAACGAGAATTGGAACCAAGAGCACTTCAGATTCGAGTTCTAACTCAGAGTTATTCCGAGTCGTTGCTCGGACCAGCATGTTTGTGCTGACATCGATTGTCTTGTCTAATTAGCTGTTTCATTTCATTACACGGCCCTGACGTTCCTCATAACTCATAACAGGGTAACAATGACAGAAATCCACACCGTGGTGGAATTAAATCGGTTTGAAATAAATAAATAAAAACTTAAACACTTTTAATCCTTAGTGAAGCCACAATCCATAAACATGCATCATTAATGTGTAATAAATCAATTTCATTTCACTTATTTTATTTCTTAACGGTTTTATATTAGTACAGACACAGAACAGGACACCAAATCCTTTATTTATAACAAATCATAACAATAACGTTTACATGTGACCATAGGGTCCATACATTTTGGAAGAAGGATACATTATCTTGGCATGTTACACTTAAGATGTAAGCGAAGTCAAGACTAGCTTGAAACCTATTGAAAGGTTTTGACAGAAGCGTATAGATGGAGTAACCCTTCAGGACATTTTCATACACACACTGTATTTGTGTGGCTCATAAATAATTGAACAAATGGCTGACGATCAGTTGCATGGCCAGGTGTGGCCTGTTCCCTCACTGACTAATCAAGCAGATAAAAGGCCTGGAGGTTGCATTCGGTAGCTGTTCACTCAAACCTTAAAAGGAAGTGTAGATGCGAGTGAAGGAAGCCACCTAAAGAATGGTTTCGGCTGAAGACATTAAAATAAACCCAAATGCAACAATGAAAGTGGCGAACACACCAGTCTGGAACATCCTTAGATACAAGGAAGACCACAGAAGTCAAATAAACGAATTATGTCCAAGATCAAGAAGAACCCTTCCAAAACATCTAGTCAATCAAAGAACTAACTTAAGAAGTTCTTCAGTCAAGATACGGCTTTATGAAGTAAACACAGCCGCTTCACAACAAGGTGCAAACCACCGTAATGCTCAAGAACAGAAAGGCCAGAGTAGACCCCTCAACAGGTCCATGGATTCCAGACTTCAGGTCTTCGCCAAAGGATGTTCATCCAAGTATTAAAGGCAAACCTTATTTTTGTAATTATCAGTTTGTTCCATTATATATGTGTGGCTGTATTGAAATGGGGTAGCTCAGTGGTTAAGGCATTGGAGTATGGTTCAGAAAGTCCCAGGGTTAAAACCACACAACCACCAAGTTTCCACTGCCCTTGAGCGAGGCCCTTAACCCTTAACTGCTCAGATGTATAATGAGATAAAAAATGTAACTTGCTCCGGATCAGAGTGTCTGCCTAATGCCTAAGTGTACAATGGTTGTAGTTCCTGAATGGTTAACTCCATTCAGAAAGTAGATGCCTGCCAAAACCCACAATCAAAACCAGTCATGGACGCAGAAACACACCTGATAATATTATGTCACCTTAAACAACACTCTCCTTAGTAATCGATCTTAAGATGTTCCGGAACATCTCTAAACCATCTATGTTGGTCCGTTCATGACTAACATTAGCTACAAAGCTAACTAGCTGCTAACATAATGCTGAATCCCAAATCCCACTCTAACCCCTGATCATGGGCACTACTTTGGGCATGACTTTACAGCCTACATAATGCACTAGCTTTCCATTGGACGCTATTTGGGATCTAACTTGGAATCCAGATGTTAACGGAGTTGATATTCCAAAGTAGAATGAGTGGAAGTACAGTATAGGACGTTTCTCAGGATGGTCCACCACCTCCATGGGTCATTTTTGAGCTACATACAATAGTACTGGTAAGAATTTAAACCTACACTAGCTGTCAGTCACCAGTTCCACCAGTCGTGGTTAGTTAGTTTCACCTGTTCAACTGTTGTATAAAATGTCACACTCATGATCGTGCTGTTGTCCTGAATATCAGCACAGCTGTGATATGTTCAATACTTGAGCTGATATTCAGTATAACAGCACTACCTCAAGTGTGATACTGACGAAATCATGTCATTTTGTTGCGCTTTATAATAAAGTATCATATGGTATGATATCATCTTCAGCGGATTCATTGATGTGCTGAAACATCTGGAATGGTCGGGTACGATGTGGAAGGCTGAGGTTTACACCGTTGTATCGATTAGTTCATTATTCCGAGCTACTCTAAAACTAATGAAGAGGCTCCAGACAAACACTTAGAGCTCCCAGTCCCTCGTTTCAGTCTCCTCACGGAAAATCAGAAGGGAGCAGAGAGGCAGCGCTACGTTCCGAGCTCTCTCATCAGCATCCGAGCTGAAAAGCAGTCACGTACATTATCCTTATTAATTAAACATGCAGGGCCGCATCTTTCCACAAGCAGAGCCGAGCGTAATTGCTGTGAATGCAAGCATGAAGCCAGGGAGTGAAGAGGAGATAATGGCTCAGTGCTAAGCAGTGCAAAGGAATTATAATAATAAAAAAATGTAAAAAAAAAAAAAAAATGTAAAAAAAAAGCAACGTAAAGGGCAACACTGGAGTAATGTGCAGATAGAAAGTTCAGGGCTAAAATGAGTGACTACCTGAGAGGGAACAAGAAACAGGATTTTAATTCAATTAAAGTTGCTTAATAGAATTAATTGTTAGGTAATATCTGGGCGGGCACACACACACACACACACACACACAAACGGAATTGTGGCTGAATCGTCTCTTATAAACAGCTGACCGGAGTGTTTTATTACACAGCAATCAGCCTCTCAATCCATCATCATTTACGCCGCAAATTTTCAATTAAATATCCGAGAAACTTATTAAAACCGAGCCTTTCAAAAACAGATTAGAGCGGCCGCTAAGTTCTACGGCAAATTAAAACACAGAATGAAAGCTGACGTGTCAATTAGGATGGATTGGAATCTGGGATTTTTGTTTATTTATTTGTTTATTTACTTATTAAACAGACTGAAATTGCCGTTCGATTGAGAAACCGCTCACCAGGAAGTAACGTTTTAAACACAGTGGGTCGTCTCAGACACAATCCTTTTACGGGTTCGGAGTTTTCATTCCCTGCCCGGGTTAAACAGACGTCCCGGCGGCCTCGTTATGCATGCACTCCTAACCTCATTATTTATTCGTTCATTTAGTTTTTATTATTTTCATTAAATCCTTAGAGGAGAATTAATTTGAGGGCAAAAGAAAAAAGAAAAGTGAAAGAAAAAAAAAATCATTATTTTAGGAAAGAAATGATGTAGTGCACTGCATCATAAAACAGATTATTTAAAGAGGTGTTATTGCATCATAAAATATAAGAGCCAATCATGTTGCAGCATGCAAATTCAGAGCTAACTGACACATTTTACTTTGCAAGTCTATTAAAGTTGGAATTTTCAGCACTTCTATGTATTTTTGTTGTTGGAACGTCCATAACAATACATATATCAATCAATCAATCAATCAATCAATCAATCAATCAAATATCTTCAAAAGATCTTCGACATGCTGATTAAGAATGGAATGAAAATGAAAAGAAATAACACGTTTCCTTGTTCCCTCCTCCAGCCACTCCTCCATCATCACCACACACTCTTATTCCACATGCTGATTATTAGCCCAGTAGCAGAAATCGGGGTGCCATTAGTTTCAGATTAAGCTGCGAGTATCTCCAGAGGCATGGCCCATATGCTAAATGCAGTAATGAAGTTGGAGATTGTAATATCTCTTTCTCTCTCGTTCTTTCTCTCTCTCTCACACACACACACACACACACACACACACACACACACACACTCAGACAACTAGCCATTAATCAACTCTCAAAAGCAAGTTCCATTACACGACGCTAAACAGCCGTCACACGGCGGAGAGTGAAGAGGCTCGGCAGCAATAACAGGCCGAGGAGACGAGCACCTGCACCGAGTCATTTCCCTCCTGCTGCGCGTCTGCTCGCTTTCACACTCACTCCCGCCACGTGACAGTCTCACACCGCCGCTGCCGGAGGAGGAAACGCGTTACCATGACACCTCCAGAGACTGAAGGAACACACCATCGCACCTCATCACACCTAGCAACGTTTTCCTGCAAAGCCCTCGCGCTGTAGAGGTCTACCAGCACCGCGTCACAGCGCCGTGGCAGACGCGACAAACGCGAACGGAATAAATATGCTTTTACAAAGAGGAACGATATATAGAGTTAAAAACAAAACTGCTAAATACGTCCAGATTCTGACTTGCTGAGATTTAGGTATTCATTACTTTATACTGTTTTTTAATACCTTTGTACATATATATCTTATACACTTTTTATACATATACACTTTAAGTCTTATATGTCATTTGTCCAATTTATAAACACATTATTATTATTATTATTATTATTATTATTATTATTGATCAGCATACTGATTAGCACAGTGGCCTCACACCAGGGTTGAGGGTTCGAATCCTGCTTCGGGTCTGTGTCCATTGGTGCATGTTGGGTTTCCTCCGGGTACTCCGGTTTCCTCCCACAGTGCAAAGACATGCAGATTATATTAACTGGCATTCAAAAATTCCCTGTAGTGTTTGTGTCATAATAATAATAATAATAATAATAACAATAATACATCCATTATCTATACTGTCCAGGAAGCCTGGAGCCTACTGTACCTTACCTTATCCCAGGTAAATCGGGGCACAAAGCAGGCTACAGTCTGGGTGGCTTGCCACCCATCACAGGGCATGACTGCACACACACACACACTCACACATCCAATCACACACTACCGTCAACACCAATGCGCATACACTTTGGACTGTCTATGTCACTGACACAGACCAGAGGTATGAGTTGAACCCTTAACCCTGGAGGTATGAGGTGTGAGTGCGAACCACTACGCTATTGCGCCACCTACTGTATGAATACTTCGTGTAGTCTCAGGTAGTTCCATGTAGAGTAGTGGGATGCTGCCGTACCAGCTGAAACCTGACAATAAAACATCACTTGATTTGATTTGCTATCTTAATATCATGCAGGATTCCGCTAAGTACGACTAACGCGGTTGACGAGATGCTTTGGTGGCGCGCCCAGACTGACTGTTTGTGTGCGTGTTGGATTATGATGGATGGTGCAGGTAACTGTATGTGACGCTGCTGCCCTGCGATGCTCGCGAGGTTAATCCACTAAACGACAATCCGAAGCTGAAGAGCGGCTAGCGCAGGTGTATAACCGCACTTTATTCACAATTATTCACACCCTATTGTCCCTGACACACAGAGAAAATAAAACAAGTAGTCAGTGAGGTCGCCGGGGACGTTATCACCAGATCTTTATTATTTCTGACATCTGCATTCACACGTAGCGTTAATGACCTTTCTGGTTGCATCTCATAATAAGCATTCAGCAGAAGAAGGACAACGTCCACAACGCTGGATCGTCATGTCACGTCTTCATGTACAATAGATGACAATAGTGTAGGATGTTTAACAGTCAAAAAGATTAGAGGAAAAAGTAGGGCTTGGTATTAAAAATATATATATACAACCTATATAACCTATTGTACAAAAAGCGCGGGACTTGAATTTAAAAAGAATTATTATTTAGAAGAAAATATCTTAATAGGAACGCATTTGTTAGTTTTGTCCTTGCTATTCATCCATGTTCACCAGAGGGAAAAGAAAATGCTACACACACACACACACACACACACACACATGCTCCAGTCTATCTCAGGTTCCTGTCAGTTGCTCCATCAATCAGCAGCAACTAGCCTTGAATTAATAATCACCCTTTTTATAAGGAGAAGAAGGCGTGGCATTTAGCGGCTCCTCTGGTGCAGGAATCGCGCCGCTGCTGTAGCGTGAAGTCCCCACCATGACTCGTCACATTTAACCCTGTCCATGATGACGTGCACTTTCTTTTATTTTTGAGGAATATACTGTAGAACGCAAAAAAAAAAAAAAAAAAAAAAAAAACAGCTGGAGTGAGATGTGGACAATACGAGGACGTCTGAGCGACGGGGTCACGTCACATTTCAACAGCAAGGGTTCAAAGATTCTAAGGAAAACAGCCACAAACAGGGCGAGGATGGTGCAATGAAGCGGAGTTATTGTTAATACCACAGTGTGTTGTTTATCTGTTTATATGCGACCCTGAACACAGGATTAAGCGGTATAGAAAATGAATGAATGAATGAATGTATAGTTAATTCAGTCGAACTACTTTCATAAATCTAACCCTACACCCTACCCCAACCCCTAACCCTAACCCTACGTCTAATTGTATCCCATGAACCAAATCCCTTTATGGAAGTAGGAACTTCGACTGCCATTTGGTGTAGTGATTAGCACTGTCGCCTTGCACCTCCAGGGTCTGGGTTCGATTCCCCGGCCAGGCTCGATTCCCGTCTCTGTGTGCATGGAGTTTGCATGTTCTCCCCGTGCTTGGTGGGTTTCCTCCGGGTACTCCGGTTTCCTCCCACAGTCCAAAGACATGCAGATTAAGCTAATTGGCGTTCCCAAATTTCCCGTAGTGTTGTGTGTGCCCTGAAATAGATTGGCACCCTTTTCAGTGTGTAGTACCCTGTCTCGTGCCCTAAATATCCTACAATAGGCTCCAGGCCCCCTGTGACCCTGAATACAGGATAAAGCGGTATAGACAATGAGTGAGTAATACAGTAATAACAACAATAATTGAAAGGATTATAAAACCCAAAGCTACGCTTAAGAAGCCATTCTCGTATTTCAGAATGAATGAATTAATGTTTTTATGTTAGCGCTCACCCCTGAGCCAGCCCTCCCGCAAAGTGCCCTCCAGAAACACCTCAGCCTCTGCCCTAGCACTCGCCACTGAGCTCCACAAAGACAAAGAACATTTGTGTTGAACCGGAGCTCTTGGCTCAGGGGAACGTAGCCGACTCCCACACGAAGCACATTCACAGAGAGACCGATGCAACAAACAGACATCATTATCAATGAATCTATTCATTACACAGCTCTGAGAAATGGACGGCTCTGGAACTGACCTCATGGTTGTTTAGATCGCATCGATTCATATCATTTTATCCTAATCAGCTTCCTGGAACGTCGCTCCCCTCCCATTTTGTTTTGATTTGTATTTTTTCGAGGTTTAGTTTTTCCCCAGGCGAAGGGAAGGACAGCTGCTGCCGAGACACGCCGGTTTTAAACGCCATGGCAAGGTGCAGTGTTTCCACAATGCCATATGTGAGAATTAAATTAGAGCATCTATATTGTTTCCAGATAGATGACATGGAGCCTGGGTTCCTCACGGACCTGACATCATGTGATACAGTCTGTGATTAAACAGACGCTCAGAAATAACCATCTACAACGACCTGTACGCAAAACCCTCAATAACAGAGGAACGGATGACAAACAAGAGTGGTGCAAATTACAGGTTTATATTATTGCTCTCATTCTAGAATGCAATCGCTATAATAACAGACCGTTGACTGAAAGCAAACAGATTTGAAACGTGCAGAAGGTTTGTGTCACGTTTTTTCCATGTGTGTGTTTTGTGTGAAATATCAGGCGATTCACTCGAAAGAGGCCCCAAATATTCTGTAATAGTTCTCACGAGGACAAAGTAATCTGAATGAAATAACATACAATATGCTCCTCAGTATATGGAGCTTCAAAGAAGTCAGACGGATAAGTCAGACGGATAAGGCTGCTGCCGTAGCCATCACGCGGATATGGAGAAAAGAGTCAGATACTGTCACTGGATCCAGTACTTTCACAAACATGGAGCGCCATATGGAAATATGTCTGGGGAAAAAAATGGATATCAATTCCAGAATCACATGTAATGCAATCGATTACACATACAGTACATCAAGGCATATAGCGTATTTTTTTCGGATCATATTGCATCATCATAGGGAGAGTTATTACAGATTATTCTGGGCCTCTTTCAAGTGAATCACCCTGTCCTTTTTGCCAGCACTGTAGGTGTGTATAGTAGCTCCCATGTATAACAATGTATAACAGTTTTCATTATTTATTTTTTTATTTTGTTTATTGTAAATATTGTAAATAGACCTTCATGTAATGTTGATGGAAGGAGTCTCCAGTATTAGCATTGTTTTTCCTAACAGTTAAAGAAGACCTATTGTTTTTTTTTTTTATTTTACATTTCTTTCTTTCCTTCTATATTTATTTGCTTTGTGTCCTTTTTTTTTGACTTCGGCTAAAACAAACCAATTAGATATGTTGCCCTATTGTGACCTCATATAAGAATAGCTCCTCCCACTGTTGCTCATTTACATACAGTAGAGTGTTTGGAAAAGACAGAGTTAAAAAAAAATCATTATCTAAGGGTTATTTCAGCTGCAGCATTAAAACACACACACACACATACAGTACTTTGGAGGAGCTCTGAGACCTGTGTTAACCTGTTACAGAAATAGTATAATATGAGACCTTTAAGTTTTCCGCCGTATAAATAACGCATAATACTTGGCTGAAAAGCTCGCATTAGGAAATGTTAGAGGGGTGAATATCGTGTTTTCGGTGGTTAAAAACAACAACTTAGTATTATTTCACTGCACCAATTACATATTTATATGATACAAAGTGCCATTCTAGTAAAAACCTTCTTAGTAGCCGTCTTAAGGCTCAGGTGCAGCCTCTCAGATCCCCACAATCCAGCAAAATAAAAAATTAAGATAACAGAAGAAATAGCAAGGCTTCTTAGGAAGGACATTCCCTGGTCCTTGAAAGGCCCTTGCTGAGAAGACCTCGCAGATTCGAGAGCAAAAGGAGTATAGGATTCAATATGGTGCCTGAATGTGTTGCTAATGGGCCGGAGAAGCTCGCCCTTGGGTTAAGCCAGAGCGCCATGGAGAATGTGCTGCCCATGGCTAAGGCTTTATCTTCTTTCAGACACCTGAAGATGAGCAAAGAGTGGAACGAATTTCCATTTTCAGCCCCACAAGACCCTGAACCCTAGCAGCGCTCCCTAAATTGAAGCAGCTGATTGAGTAGATACTGCTGGAGACTTCGCTCACAAAGCCGGCAGTATCAACGGCGAAGAAAGTACAGGCTGCTACGCGGGCGTCTTGAAGGCACGGCGAAGAGAGCAGAGGTCAAAGCAGGAGTGGGATTTATTTCAACAGCAAAGTTTAACCAAAGGTAAACTGAACAAAACTGATTAGCTTTATATATTAAAGCATGGTTCTTCTTCTTCTTCTTATTATTATTATTATTATTAGAAGAAGAAGTAGTAGTAGTACTGATGGTAGTATATGTATTTTTATATAATTGTTTTTAAAATCTACTTTCTTTCAATAATTTCTTTTGCCTTAGCCAGAAGAAAACTTCTTTTCGCTCCTCCCGCTGTGTCGAAAAGATTTGCTGTTCTCCAGATTAATCGTACCCTGCGTCCCCTTGGGTTCCTCTGGATTTTTTTTCCCCCCTTCTTTCCCCGAGACAATGGAGAATGGATTCAAATCCCATGTTTCTTATTTCACACTGTGACAAGCCGTACAGGCTCCTCCATATAAATGGTGATTGTTGAAGGTTAGAGGTAGAAGAAAACAGCAAATCGTCTGTGCTCCTTGCCTTCTCTTTTCTCCCCTTTTTCTTTCTTTTGCTTCTCATTGCTGAAGTCATAAATCTGTTGCCTCACACAGAATCGTAGAGAAGTTAAGTGTCAGAGTGCAATTCTCTGGTTGCATACATTTACTTGTTTTACTCTGGTTGTTTTTTTATTGTACTGTATACTTTTTTTCCCCCTCATCTAAAGATAAGATCCAAAAAGTGTAGAAGATAACAGTATTCCACTCGACATATTTATGTATCAACTGACGTCCTAACCAGGCTTATGAAGAAAGCAAGCCTGAGCAGCCTCCAGCCTTGGCATCAAAATCCAACCGCGCAACTACATGACTTGAAAAACTCTTGAGTTCCGCGCTAGAAATCCAGGCCCAGCACTAAGACCCGTGGGTAGGAGTTGTTACAGGGTAGAAGGGCATGCAAACGATAAAATGGTGAAGTGCCGAGTGCTGGTGCATAAACAGAGAGAGCAGCTTCAGAGGGTTGTCGTTCTCCCAACCGTTAATTATTTCATTCAAGCTCATAATGAACAAGAAACACAAAAGCCTGAGATGTGATGCGCTTTGGAAATCTCCTCAGGTAAAAAAAAAGACACTTAATATACATAAATAGGGACAGCAGACATCCATTTCTCATTTCACTCCCACACTCGGCAGCCTCAATTGTCTTTATGCTATTAAGGAACCAAACCAAGGCGCGCTGAGGATGACAATACAAGGATGGAACATAAAGTTAAAGCGAGTAATCTTACTGAGTAGGCAGGTAAACAAATATAAATATAAATATATAGAACAGAACAAGACGCGAAACAAAAGAACTTGATTGCAGATTTAAAATGATGGACGTTCAATTAGGTGTCAAAAATGAAATAAAAAGTGGCAGAGGAAAGAAAAAAGGGTAGGTTGGGCTTGGCATATCAGGATACACCAAACAGCTGAATAACCTTGTAATAAGTATAGACCAGTAAACTGGTTACATGATCTTGGGCCCCCAAGGTTCAGCCGTGCCATTGGGGGCCAACTGGCCATCCCAGTCTGGCACAATCCCACAGAAAAGCCAAGGCAACACAAATTGCTGAAAAAGTCAATGCTGGCCAATTGACAGAAAGTCACCAGAACACCCAGTGGCTCACAGGCGGCTCTATATGGGGCTTAGCAGACAAAACGGTTGTTCAAAGTTGTTGATCTCTCCAGCCTCTAAATTCCCATCCATGGCATGCCCCAGACAAACAAAACTGACCCAACCTTGCAAGTTACAGCATTTGCTGCTAATGTCCAAACTTTCAGAGGTCTTCAGAGGACAGGCCAGAGCTGGTATGATGGCAGCTGCACAATATTACTGTAGGCTTAACATTTTAGGGTTTCAACATTATGGCTACTCAGTGTACAGTATGTGTCCTGAATTAGACCACTGAGAGACATTCAGTACAGGAATGTGCATGTTAAGCATTGCACATTAGATGCATTGTGCTTTCTCAGCATCAGAGGAGAGATGGTGAATATATCGGTAGAAGGATGCTGAGGTTGGAACTGCCAGGCTGGAGGTCTTGAAGAAGACCAAAGAGGAGATTTATGGATGCAGTGAGAGAGGACATGAAGTTAGTTGGTGTGAGAGAAGAGGATGCAGAGGATAGGGTTAGATGGAGGCAGATGATTCGCTGTGGCGACCCCTGAAAGGGAACAGCCGAAAGACAAAGAAGAAGAAGTCATTTACAACCTGATTTTTCTGAAAATACCAAAGATCAAGTGCGGGTCATTTACATTTAGCAGATGCCTTTATCCAGAGTAACTTACATTTGATCTTATTAAACATCTGAGCAGTTGAAGGTTAAGGGCCCAAATTGGTAGTTGTGGGATTTGATCCGGGGACTTTCTAAACCATAGTCCAATGCCTTAACCACTGCACTACCCCTGACCTCCTTCTCTTTTCCCTGTTTGAGACTCAACCTCAGATCCTGAAGCTGTAAGTTCACAGTTATAAATCTTCAGGATAGTAATTTTGAGGAATAGACATATGTAGTGTACCAGAAATCTGGTATGAAAATTTTTAAGTAGTTTCAGTGCCTTTCAGTAACATGAGCTTCATTGTGCATGGATATAAAAGCAGCATTTTGCAGTGATATTCTCAAGTTTAACTTGATAGTGTTTCTTTTGTAGTGTTTTCTACAAAGAATTTTAAATAAAATAAAAATATACACACAATAAATCAGCTGCTATTGAAAACCACATTTTGGAGAACACTTTATGATCCCTCATGGCTCTGAAAGTATGTGCAGTGTGGTGACTTTACTCTCAGTGAACTCTGCTCAACTTGTTTCCCAACCTGGTTTTTGTTGGTATGTTACAGTACACCAGCAAAATCAACATTGCTCTTTTTCTACTGCTTCTACATCTTGTACCATGTTAAAGGATATGCTTTTTGATCAGTATTATGTCTACTTCTTTTCTATCTCACGTTCGAGTCGTACAGCTCGGCGCTCATGGTGCAGTGCCTAAGAGGATACCAGGCTCCTGGAGAAACAACAAAGAATCAATGTTTCTCCAATGACACACATCTCAGCCTCTTGTATGAACTCGCAGTTCTGTCAGTAACGGTTCTCAGAACTGGAGCAGCTCCCTTGTGCATGACCAGCTTCGGATAAAATACGGCACCGTATTTGTCACTGTGCTTGTTTACCATTTTAGTAATGCTGTTGTCTTTGGTGTATGCTAATGCCAGAAAGGAACAAATGCATACAAAATATTTGGAAGCACAACAACAACACGCTGCTTACGTGTCAGTGAGAGTTAAACTCGCATACTAATTAAGGTTTCCTTTGCACAATAACGGAAGGAAAAAACATCCCTGAGACGGTAAAAACATTACATTTGGGGATCTCAGAACTAGAGTTTTTCAATCACAAGTAAACTCCAAATAAGGCTGTAATGTGATTTGTATTGGCACCTCAGCAAACTACTCCTCCCCTGATAGGAGTAGTGCTAGTATCTTTACAAAGACTAGTTTCCATTGTCAGGTTTTATGGGATTAGTCCCAATAGACCTGTCTCTGAGCTATGGACGCCATCATAGGCCTCTCTGTAACCCTTATTTTGGACCAGACTGATTGTTATAGACAGAATGTGATTTGCCCAAAAATTGTCAATGTATCTGGCAGTTGCAAACACTAACACTAGTTGACCACTGTAAGGATTTTGGGACATCAGCTGTCTTCTGAAATTTAGAATGACGTTCATAAAATGATGGTGAGATTAAGTTAAATGAATGGTAGGTTTTGGTAGATTTCTTAATTGCCATGCAGAAGGCCTGTGTTCGATTCCCAGCCCAAACCCCAGCCACTGGATGCAGTACTGGTCCCAAGCCTGGATAGAATAGAATGGTTGTGCAAAGAAGGGCATCTGGCATAAACCCTGGGCCAGTTTGTGTGCAGATCAGATACTGGTACTGTACACTGTCATGTACATGTCTCATGTCTCTTAACCAAAATCAGGTATAAGAAGAAGGACAACAAAAACAACATTTGGGGCATTTCCAACAATCCATTGTCCCTTAGATTTATAACAGGAATTTATACGGATGGATATAACAGCTTCCCTCACACACCATGTGTATCTCATGTCACACATCTTTTAGTGCTGTAACCTCTATGTTTCATTTCTATCTGAAAGAATACCTTGAGATGGGTCCCGACTTACAGTACACTAAAGTAATACGGTGTCCACACAGCGTCCGAACTGCAACACATCCACTTTTTTTATTTCCCTATGCACTGATTCTGATTTAATGTCTTAATAAATAAAATAAATAAATAAATACTATCACCAGGATGAGTGTTATACATCGAAATTCATACTGTATTCACAGTACATGTACGTATTTAATTTAAGGGAATAAAATTCGGAGATCGTTGGTTCGATCCACAAGTGATGCTGTAGCCTTTAACAGCCGAGGACCTAGAGAAAACTATTTGGCTGAGCTCTCTCACATTAATCACGGCTCTACAGCCAATCAGGGGCATCATCTGTGAGCTCACGTCACGAAGGATAGCGCTGTCCTCCAAGTGTGTTACACCACCCCCAACGGTGCGTTAGCGAGCAGTTTGAAAAGTCACATAGTTTGAAGTACTGTAACTCTTCCTGACTGAATGGTCGTAGTAGCCTTAATGTGGGAGCCCCCTAGTGATGGGGTAAATGTTTGTTTAACATTATCGCAATGTCATTCAGTCTTAAGAAAGAGCCTGGAAATATCCACAAAATAACACATACAGTATAACTAAAATAGACCAACATTGTATAAGTCGGCAAATTGTTGTGATATAAGAGAAATAAACCATTTCATAACGTGCTGTTACCAAAAAAAATTAAAATTAAATGAGGGGTTGCTTCACAACAGGATGGTTCACACCACCCAGTCATCCATGGCTTTTCTATAGATGCTGATACTTATATTCATTGCATAATGCATTTATTCATTATTATGTTCTATTATCGCTTATCTGTTTTAAACTATTCAGGATGGAAATTCCTACAAGGCTTTTCCAAAAACTTGATGCACTTCTATAGCAAATACACAAGACTAGCAACCAATATCTGTTGCATGATTGGTGTGATATGAATGTCATCTCTGTCTGTATTCTTTCACTTGATGGTCTCTCAAGTATCTGACACCTACACTGAGTACACACTGACAGGCTGAAAGGACAGAAAAATACAATCCACTCCTCCATATTCACACTCTTTTCTGTTCCTGCGAACAGCATATCAGAGAGAAAGAGAGAGAGAGAGAGAGAGAGAGAGAGAGAGGGAGAGAGAGAGAGAGAGAGGGAGAAACAAATAATATAAAGGTACGTAAAACAACATGCTGGGGTCAGGAATTGGGATCCCAAGTAGCACATACTGTATCATTAGCACACCAAAAGAGAGATGTGCATTAAACATGGGATGCCACTGGACCAAAAAAGGCGGGTCAAGGGGAATATAACTTGTGAGACAAAAACAGGGTATGTCCATTAAAAAAAGGGTTCCAGTACATGCTTGATTATTATCAGTGTAGCTGAATACGTGGGTGGAATTTGTGAAGAACATCTATAAGGGTGGATGTATTTAATCAAGTTCTATATACAGTATATTGCACAAAATGGCTATATATCTGTCTGTCGGAAAAAATTGTTAGTGTAAGTGGGATGGATGGGATTAGTCAACCATTCTGCAGGTGTGGCTTGGATTGGCCAAGGGACAGTGCAGGATTGTTTGAGTCTCTGGAATTGGTGGGTTTGGTCAGACATTCTGTAAGAGGATTAAGGATTAGTTGAGTAGGACGAACTGGTCACAAGTAACTTTTGGAATGGGCAGGATTCAAAACATTTTTGTAGAATTAGGTAGGATTCGCTACGATTGCAAATTGGTCAACAAGGTTTACAGAAGCAATAATGAAGATTGTCTGGGGAAGTGAGCAGGATCAATCAAGATTAGGCAAGTGGGCAGGATTGGGCTAGATTGTCTGAACAATTGGGCTGGATTGGTCAAAATGTCTGGGAATGTGGGCAGGATTGGCCAAGAGTGTTTGGGTAAGTAGGCAGGATTGGTCATAATTATGGACATGGACAGAACTGAGGTCTGTGCAAATGGGCAGGATTCATTAAAATTGTCCAGACAAGTGGGCAGGATTGGTCTAGATCGAAGAAGAAAGCAGGATTGATCATGATTGTCTAGGGAAGTGGGCAGGATTGATCATGATTGTCTAGGGAAGTGGGAAGGAGGGATCAACATTGTCCCTGGAAGTGGGCGAGATTAATCATGATTGCCTGGGGAAGAAGGCATGATTGATCAAAATTGCCTGTCCAAATGGGCAGGGCTTGGTCATGACAGTCTGGTCAAGTTGGCAGAATTAATGAATTAAGATTGCCTGTAAAATTGACCAATACTGGTCAAGAAAGTCTGTGGAAGAGGGCAGTATTTATTAAGATTGCCTGTGGACAGGATTGTTTAAGACTGGCTGGGCAAGTGGGCAAAATTGGTCAAGAGTGTCTGTGAAAGTGAACAGGATTGATCAAGAATGTCTGTTGAAGTGGGAAGAATTGATTGAGGTTGTCTGGGGGAAGTGGGTGGGACTGGTCAAGTGTGCACGTAGGGAGGAAGCAGGATTGGTGAAGTCTGTTTGAATGATTTGTGGAAAAAATTATACTCCCTGCAAACAGGCACTGTGAAAGTGGAACATTTTTGTTCCATAGAGCAGCTGTTACCACAGCTATTTTCACAAATCATGTATACAGAAAGTTGTGCGTAGTGCCCTAATGAACCAATGAGTGGTCAAGAAAAACCAGATTTACTGTAAAAGCATCATTCCTCAGAGTGACTAACAGAGCAGAGTCAAACAGTAATGCTGAAAAATGTACAGTGTTGGTATTACATTAGATGAGTTAGCATGCTGCAATCTGTTGTAATGGAGTGAATACATGATTAAAAAAAAGACGCCTGAATCATTATTTTATTCTTTGAAGTGACTCACTGAAATAATTAAGAAAGGCCTGATAGGGATTGAGACAATGAATTCAGTGGATTGCCAAACGTCCCTTAAAATCTTCTTTGCGTTTCAATAATTCATGTATTTTTTTTTCTTTTTTTCCTGACTGATGGCTTCTTAAAACTCAGAGGATGATTTGATTATGAAACAATTGAAAATGTGCATACATTACCATATTTTTGAACAAAAAAAAAACTCTACACTGCCTTCCACTGGGATGGTAACGGTTCTTATGAGAGATTTTCTTTTGTGTATCTGAAGGATATGAATAATTTAGGAATTTACTTGAGAGCCAAATCCACAGGATGTATTTTGGACTTTACATATTGGACAGGTGTTCCACCCAGGGGGTGTATTACCATCCTAGGACACTACCACTTCCCACATAGTAGCTGTCGGGAATTTTACCACAACCTTAGTTTTCCACTTCCTGTTCACCTTCTGACTCTCTTAAACATCAATACATTATGTTGAATGATTGTGAAGAAGTATGTTGTGTTTTGCAGGTCCTGAGCTGAACTGTGTGCTGTTTAACCATTTTCCTAGTTTTGTACAGTTGTATTTTCTATTAAAGCATTACTATCTATAGATTTGAACTCTCTCTTTCTGCAATCCTGATATGTGAAAGATGTGCTCAGCATTCCCAGGATAATCTCCCGGATCGAGTATGGTCCTAAGAAGGATAAATTGCTTACTAAAAAAAAAAAAAAAAAAAAAACAGAAGACAAAGTACACAATATCAGTCTACCGCTGCGAGAGAGAATGTTTGAAGAAGTACAAGTGAGTGAGTAAAAAAAAAAACTAAGCAAACAAAAAGTGATTTATTTGTGGTGCTACGTGAAAGCACTAAAGCATTTCTCTCAGATGTGTACACATGTTGGTTTAGAGACGGAGCCAGAGAAAGCGGTACAGGGTGATGCTTTTCCCCTTGCACCTACACCAGCTGCCTCGTCCCCGGCTAATATATTTGGCTTGAGGAACGCAGGCTCTGCTGCTCCTGCTTTAATCATTCCAGGAGGAGCTGGCATGTACCTGCGCTGGGCTAGAATCTGGAGATGAATAGTGAAGATCAAACCACGACGTAAGCCCGAAGGCAGCCTAGATTTCAAGCACGCAACTTGGAAGAGCATATGGGACACCTGGCTCTGCATTTTTCAACAAAGACACTTGTGTATGTTCACGATGTTGCATGCTTCTCGTGGGTTGTTAAGACAAGTGCACAGTACTGTATAGCAAGGTGGATGGTAAGTAGATCCCCCCGCAGGGCATATAGTTAATCCTGACAGAGTGTATATGTGTGTGTGCATGTATAGGTAAAAAAGTATGCATCATTAAGGGCAATAACAGATGGCCATTTGGCAAAGGTCACGAAGCATCGTCTGGAGTCTGCTTCAGAGGATCCACTGAGATTGTTATAGCTTACTGCTCACTGAGGCTGATGCTGTTCGCTTTATATATAAGAAATGCAGCTGCAAAGCAGGTTTTGAGGCTGTTTAAGTAATAAATGAACAAATAAATTAAATAGTTTTGTAATTACTGAAGATAATATCTGAATATTTGCATTGTCCTGAACATTTTGCCGAATAAATTTTTCAATTCCATTGTTCAAATATGAATCCGATTTTAAAATATTTATAAGATTAATTTAACCAGGGCAATGCCGTAGCATAGAGAATAGCACTGTAGCCTTGTACAGTCAGGGCTAATGGTTCCATTTCTGCCTTGGGTCTGTGTATGTGGATTTTGTATGTTCTGCTTGATGGATTTCCTCCGGGTCCTCTTGTTTCCTCCGACCGTCCCAAGACATATACTGTATAGTGGCGTCCCCAAAATGCCCATTGTGTGTGTTTACCCTGTGGATAGGCATCCAGTTCAGGGTAAACCCTGCCTTGTGCCTGATGTCTCCTGGGATAGAATATGGACACTATACATGTTAATTGTTATACAGTAGAAGATGAATTACATAAACATTCATATACATTTGCTCCTTTCATGCCTTAAGGTACTACAATTTCAACCTAGCTCCCTCTTTTTTACTCTATAGATCGTTAAAAAAGATTCTTACCTATGGTATTACCTTGTCCGAAGACTTACCTTGCCAGGATATCAAGATCAAGAGTGTAGAGAAAGACTTTATTGCCGTAAAAATAAAAATGAGCGAGTGGGAAAAAAAGAGCGGGTGCTAATGCCTGGCTAGTTTGTGCTGAGGTAATGCATCTCTAATTACAGCATCGGTTTAATTCATGCTAATAGGACGTGGGAGGCGGATGAGGCTGTAAGCTGAGGGCAGAGCAATCAATCCAAGGTTGTGTTGGTCATATTCATGGCCGTAGCACTGAAGGAAAAGTGTATGTAAACATTGATGAACAAAAGCACAAAGGAAACCTCACATTAATTACACACTGCTAGCTCCGGCTCGAGGGATCCGTGAAAGAATTGGCACGAATTCATCCCATCTGATATAAAGCTAAGGCGGTGTTTAGAAAGGACTCGCTCTCTCTCTGCTAAGATGGATAGTTTGGTTGAAAATAATAATGAGGCTAACAATATACAAGCGGAAGTCATTAGCTGTGGGGACTGAGCTATCTGTTTAGCACCGGCTAAATAGACCTTGCAGGGCTGGGATCAAAAACAGCAAGAAAATGAGTGGAAGGTTCTAGAGCTTGCAACGAGTGAGAGGGATTATCGATCCAAGGGCATGCAAACCATTATAGTCCAAAGAATTACATGCACATCTGATCAGCTGCAGATGAAGAGATGCTGAGACTCTGAGCATCAAGCACAAAATGATCTAAGCCCAAAAAAAAAAACATTGTGTGTCATGCTGTTGAGGGAAAATATAAAGTAACGATGTGGTGTAATGATATCGAGTTCCTATGACCACCTAGATTTGTCATCTGTGATTATATAACATACTGTCCTTATAAATGTGATTGCCCTATTATGTTTGAAGAACCAGTGCACTGATATAAACATGTGATTCGCAGCTGCACTGCGCTGTTAGAGAAAATTAGCCAACATCTTCTGACCGATCAGAATCCGGATTTCACCAGAGCTACATGTACATGTTCTCAGCCCGGGCACCAGCACTCTACGAATCTCCTTCTCCTTCTCTCATTAAGGTAGTTTATTTAGACCTAGGCAGACCATAAAAGTCCCGAGTCCCTACGGCTGACAAATGAACGGCACCTGAAATAATTGCAAGTGGCATTACAGAAAGGGAAGCCTAGATCGTAATGAGACTGTGCTGCTTTTTCCTTCACCTAGATTCGTCTCTTTGAAAGAACCCACGAGCACCTTTAGCACAGATTAATCACAGCGGCCTGATTGCTTTTAGCCCGTGTCAGCCGATCGCTCTCTCCGCTTAGCTGCGGCTAGGGCACGGTGAGCTCAGCAGAAAACGGTAGCGGCGGTCTTCGCAGAAGACAGATGCGAAGAAGTAATGAAAGAGAGTAACACAGGAATAGTTCAAAGGCCATTCTGATGGACACAGTTAAGAACAAAGGTGAATGAACAGAAGGGAATTGATAGAGGACGGTACAGAACCTGTGCGGCAACATAATGCTTCGCCATTACGCTGGGTCGTATCCAGGAGGTTTCTGAAGAAATCAACTCTATTTACTGGCAGTTCCTTAGAAATAATTATTACAAAAGAAAGAAATGATTCCCTAGTGTGAGAAGATAGCATGTGGCTTGTGTAGCCTAAATCTGGATGATGAAGTGCTGGAAAGAAATGGATTTGTCAGACTTAAATGATTGAGATCATCAAACACATCTTAATATAACACAAAGTTAACCCGAGTAAGTACAAAATGCAGAAAAATGCTGTCTAAACCTGCCTGGCAGCAGCATATGTGAAAAAGTTATTACCCCGTAAAACTAATAACTCACCCTTGGCGGCAACAACTGCAATCAAGTGTTTGCGATAACTTGCAATGAGTCTTTCACATTATTGTGGAAGAATTTCAGCCCACTTTTCTTTTCCGAATTGTTTTAATTTACCCCTGCCACACTGGAGGCTTTTCAAGCATGACTGGCCTGTTTAAGGTCCGATCTCAATCAAATTTACGCTGGACTTTGACTAGGCCGTTCCAAAACCTTAATTTTGCTTTCACAGCACTGTATTGATCATTCAAGACATTCAGTTTGCTTCTTTATTTTTGCACTACTAATGTATACACCAATTAGCTATAACATTATGACCACTGACAGGTGAAGTGAATAAAATTGATCATCCATGCCCACAGGGGCCAAAGGCCAGCCAGTCCAGTCTGATCCCAAAGGAAAGCCAATGCCAATGATAGAAAGGCACCAAAACACCTAGTGTACCAGAGCCCAGCATGAAGGGGGCTAATAGGGCAGTGGTGGCTCAGTCGGTTAAGGCTGTGGGTTACTGGGTTACTGATCGGATTGTCGGGGGTTCGAACCCCAGCATCGCCAAGTTGCCACTGTTGAGCCCTTGAGCAAAGCACTCCAGGGGCGCTGTAAGCTGGCTGACCCTGCGCTCTGACCCCAGTTTCCTAATTGGGATATGCGATGTAATTGAATATCCTATTCTATTCAATAGAGCATACATGGGATGCACCAGACAAACAAGTCTGATCCACTAAGTTTCACCCACGAACCCACAACACCTGAAGGATCTTCTATAGACCTGCTGGTGCCAGAAAACTCAGAGGCCCCGCAGAGCCATGAGGAGCCAGAGCTACCGTGGAGGCACAAATGGAACCTACAACCTAGCTGAGGTCATCTTTTATTTAAACTTAGCAAAGCACCTCTAGTCCAAACAACATACATAAGTTATCCTACTCTGATTTGATTGGACTTCTGACAGAGTCAAAACATTCACAGCTGAAACTGAATGTTGGAATAACTTTATTTTTCTAGAACGCAGTTTAAAGGAAAGTTTCAAGGTTAGTTGGTCTATTATCATGAATAGAGCCGAGTGAAATTCTGCTCTTTGCACATACAGCTTGTTTGGAGCACCAGGTCAGCTTCAATGCAGTGCTCAGGGGGCTAACATTTTAAAGCCTTTTAAAACTGTGATTCGGACTTATAACCTTCCGACCAGTCACGCAGAGACTTATGCATTGAACTATCAAATGATTGAGGTGATGAGTTAGGCATGTAGATCATCATCATATCATACTTCAAAGTTTGCACGGAAACTAATTTTAACACAAATAAATAAACCAAATGATTTAAAAGAGGGCTAAAAATCGTTTTGTGGGTGTTTGCATAGTTTATTTTCATGCATTTTAATAGCAGATTGGAGGCTGCAGAAGGGACAGCTGTGCTCTGACAGCACCGTTATCAAATATACGGCCCCTTTTAAGTGTGGGCACATGATTGGTCCGGCCCCTTTTTTCTCACAAGCATTTTTTTCTCTATCTCCAAAACTTTGCTTTTTTTTCATGTGACAGCATGTAATTTCCATGTGGTGTGAACTCTTTATCTTCACAACGGCTGTAGAAACGGTTTATTAATCAACAGATGAATGCAATTTATAAATTATTCTTTAAGGAAATTTGCTCCATTTGTGGCAAATGTCTGATGGCTCAGTGGAGCTGCTGGAAGAAGACGAAGAACAAGAAAGAAAAAAAAATGTTGAGACCGAGAGGAAAGGGGATTGGGGAACGTTCATAGAATTTGCGTTTCATAACAGAAGTTGGACATAAAGTTAACACATAAACACTATATTTCGAAGCCGGGCTGTACTGTAGGTGGTATCATTTGACTCACTCATGAGTTCTTTTGAAAAGTAGCGCTTGTCAAGGTTTGCGCTCAATCGTCACCCATCTGTGTCCAGACGCTACTCACAGTAGGGTCCTTCTCCCCAGCGACACCACCTCAGCGGGGTGGGAGGAGTCCACCCACTCTCCCAGCCGGCGCTATGCGAGCACACGAATACACACACGATCTCCGTCCGATATCAATCACCTCAGCGGGGTGGGGGTTGGATGGCGGGGGGTACTTTTATGCCAT
Organism: Channallabes apus; assembly: GCA_030522415.1. NCBI lineage: Eukaryota > Metazoa > Chordata > Actinopteri > Siluriformes > Clariidae > Channallabes > Channallabes apus. Next base: position 8,686,315 of record CM060110.1, read on the forward strand.
CCCAGCATTGATGATGTGTTCCATCCAATCTTTATTAACACCAGCAGTAGGAAGGCAGAGAGGCGGAAAAAAGGCAGAATGTCAGCAAATACGAGCGTGCATGCCATTATTCATCGCACAGAGTGGGAGAACTAATAAACAGCAAAAAGGAGGACAGGCGGTGGGTGTGAAGCTCTGATGATGCACTGGTGGAAAAGGTTCCTAATTAAATAAAACAAAGGGCCTTGCCGTTTGAGGGACCGCATAAGAAGGATGAGAGGTCGAAGGCAAAAACGAGCTCATGTTGTTCACAGAGGTACCGACTATCTGAATGAGGTTTTAAACAAAATAGCAAAGACAAGGGGGGGGGGGAGGAGAAAAAAATGCTACAGGCCAGCAGTAAACTTTCAGCCTAGATTCTAGAGAACAGGCCCAAGCAGCCCACAGACTCATGGGTATACAGTATATTCTGGGTGATAAAACAGCCTAGCTTGTTTACAAGAAAACTGCCACCAACTTGCTGTGTCTAGAGGGCTAAAGACCAGACTTGGTATAAAGAGACAGCATTAGACAGCCATTATGATGGAGGCATTAATATTTAATCCCTTTCTTTTCTACGAGAGACCAGAACAGGCATTTACTCAGCTGGCATGCTTGCTACAGTATACACCAAGGCCTGCAGGCACTAAGGTATTATTATTATTATTATTATTATTATTATTATTATTTCTATTTCAGGTCTACTAGTTAGAGTTTTCGCCACAGTTTTTAAATCTGAGCTGAATGAACGATATATCTTGTAGCAGAAAAAAATGAAAACGTGGACTAAAGACCCATAAAATGATGCAACCTTTACCGCCAAAGGCATCCAAATATAACCTACAGCATAAATCACATGTTTGTGTTCATTGAGTCTGTCCACTGCAATTGATTTGACTAAACATAAATTAAAAAGTACTGTAATATGTAGGAAGACTATTAGACTGGTTACTAAGCAGTTGAACCCAAAGTGCCCCAAAGGCTGTCCTCATGATTTTAAATTACATATTACTATCCAAACTACATCCACATTGGGGCCCTGGAGCCTATCCCAGGGAATGCAGGGTATACCCGGGATAGGGTGCCAAAACATCACAAGACATAGGTACAATATGGAAAGTAATTTGGAAATGCCAACCCATCATTTCCTCATATATTGCTTCCAAACACCCAGACTTTTATTTTGTTTTTAATGTAGTCCTCCAAACACACTGCCAATGTGAAGTCATGGACTGGCCTCCCCATAGCCCCAATCCCATCATTTTTAAAGCATCCTCCGAAAAAAAGCGTTTCAATTTCAATGCCCTTCAAGAAGCCTGGAGATCTATTGCTGAAGACTACTTAAAAATTACAAGAAAGCTTGCCAAGTATGAATTCTATTTGTGTTGTGGCAGCACGGTGGTTCAGGGGTTAGCACTGTGGCCTCGAACCTAAAGGGTTGAAGGATCTGTGTGGGTGGATTTTGCATGTTCTCCCCATGCTTGGTGGGTTTCCTCCGGGTGCTCCGGTTTCCTCGCACAGTCCAAAGACATGCGGGTCAGGCTAATTGGTGTTACCAAATTGCCCGTAGTGTGTGATTTAGTGTGTAAGTAAGTGTGGGTATGTGTGTTTGCCCTACAATGGACTGGCCAGGGTGTACCCTGCCTCATGCCCTAAGTTTCCTGAGATAGGCTCCAGGCCTCCACGACCCTGTAGACAGGATAAAGTGGTATAGACGGTGAGTGAGTGAGTATTTGTGTTGTACAGTTTGCACCTGTTGCACTGTACCAATACTGTGTCTCAATTTCCAAGAAAAATATAAGGGAACAAAAGGCTTTTGCACAGTACTGTATGTCTTTGAACTCACATACCAAAGGAAGACCACCAAACATGGTGAGAACATGCAAAGGCCATATACACAGCTTGAAGGTGAAGATCTCAGGGGGTAGCTCAGTGGTTAAGGCATTGAACTATGGTTCAGAAGATCCCAGGTTCAAACCCCACAACCACCAAGTTGCCGCTGTTGGGCCCTTGAGCAAGGCCCTTAACCCTCAACTGCTCAGATGTGTAATGAGATAAAAATGTAAGTTGCTCTGGATAAGACCGTCTGCCAAATGCCTAAATGTAAATGTAAGTTCAAACCCCGAAATTGCCACCACCTAAATTACATACTGTACCACTACGAATGCTATCAATGTTAACAATACAGAAGTTTGAATAATTTTGCCCTGCATAAGCTCCATAACAGGCCAGCAAAACTCCTAGAAAGATATTACGCAGCAAGAAAATAGAGACAGTATGGACTGTATGTAGAAAATGGGTGAAGCAATTGTGAAAAACACTGCTTAATAGAGTAGTTTACAGTTACAGTTGAGACAGGACACTAAGCAATTTAAGGTCAAGGGCAGTTTCCCATCAGCAGCCCAAAGGCATAATGATTGAGTCACCGAGTCAGGCTCCTCATGCTTGAAATTACATATTCCTATCTAAATGACATATTCCTACAAATGCTATCAAATATAACAATACACATGCTCAAATCGACTGCAGTCAAAGCAATACAAATATCAAAGAGATTCAAAGGCAGAGCTGCAGGATTCAGAGACAAGCCTTGCTAGTGGACAAAGCCAGCATAACTTGAAAGAAAAAAAATAATACAAAACCAATAGAAAACCCTTTCCAGATGCTTCTTCATTTCTGTATCGTCTATGCAGAACTAGTGTTCTCGGCACAGATGCTGCCTAGCATGACTAAGGCACCCCCCGCCCCCCCCAAAAAAAACCCTGATACCCCTACGGAAAAACGATAACTGAAATATTCAGGTGTAATAACTGGCTGTTTGTTGTGGCAGATGTGCACTGTGCTCCCGTCCCTCGTTTTATATTTATAAGCCATAGACGTTAAGAGGGTGAATAATAGTCCTTATCCACAGACTTCGGCGGCACCTGAGACGAGATGAGGACTGCAAATGGACGATTTTTCACTGACTTGACGTAGCGCTGTTTTAAAAACAACATTAACCCAATGTCACAGGTAGCAAAGACTAATGCATGATGTTTATACCAAATAGCAGCATCCGTCAAGTACAGAATATCTGTAATACTCTGAAATCTATTAAGTGTTATGAAATGCTAAATGAGTCTTACAGTCTTTGGGATAAATCTGTATCTTCATTGGGAGGCTGTAACCATTTTGATGAAATCAAGGGTTTTCAATGTTTCACCCAGAGGACATAATCGAAACATATGCAGCTCTTTGGTGCATATTTGTGCCTACACCTGATATAGGGAATATCTAATATATGTAGTTTAGGGTCCTTTGTGGATGAATGGAGAGTCAGAAGAGTTGTGTATGCTTAACTCAGTTTCATGGCTTCGTTTCATGCTGAGTCAGAATAAAGAAAATTTACTGCAGTGGACGACTCTGGCTGAGAGGATGGGGGAAGGAAGAGGACAGTAAAAGCTTGGTTTTCAATCCAAGTCTTCAGGGATCTTTATGATAGGGAGTACATAAAGCTGCTTTCATGTACAGTATACATGAAATCTTGTAGAGAGCTTTTTTTCATGAGAAAATGGTCATTCTATTGTCAAGAGAAGGTGCTACATTGTAGATCTGTGGATTTGTTGAGAAGAGAGTGTATGCAAGAACGAGGAATATTCGCCAATCTTCTGGTTTTGCGAGCGGCGAGAATGAGGAGTGCTTGTACAGAAACGAGAGTGCCTGGCGAGAGGCTTGCAACTACGAGGAGAGTTTGGTGAGAGCATCACGGCGGCGGGGAGAGAGAACGGCGCTAGCACAACGGTATTTCTCACCAAAACACTGTCCTCGATCTTGCCAACTCACTTCTTGAGTATGTAGATCACTCACTGATGCTCTCCTCATCCTCCTCAATTCTGCCAGAACTCCAATCATGTAGAAAACACTTTCCCTAGGACTTCCTCCTTGATCTGCTCAGTCACTCCTCGATCTCACCGCCACTGTTCTGCATCAGGAACCAGGCGAGCTCCGCGTCTTTTGGTGAGTGCCTGGAGTGAGTCTACGACTGCCAAGAGAGCCATGTTTTGCTATTCTCTTGTGAAAAGTCTACGGAAAAAATATCTAATAATTCTGCAGCTTTTTTTCCGAGATTGAAGCAAGGCTCATGGAGCTGGAAGAGAGCCCAAAGAGAGCCCAGATGTTCCAGGAATTCTCCAGGAGTATGCAGATTTTCTTGCCGAAATCGCTCTCAGTGAGACTTCCCTTCCGATGCCTACATGTATGAATGGGGCTTAAGGGTGTATTTTAGTTTTAGGCGGTACATTTACTATGACACAATCTGTCTGGTTGCAGTAACTTCTCTCCTTCTTCTTCCATTTCTTCTTCTTTCTCAATGAGGGCACTAGATTGGTATCCCCCCCCCCGACTATTCTGTGCATTATAAACTTCATTTGCGTTAGCAGTGTCCACCGGGCCATGCTCCATTCTGCATAATCGTCCTATTTAAGACTGCAAATTGACTTGCTATTGGAAGATCTGTAGACTGCTGCACAGCCTGATGGGTAAGGGGCCCGCTGAGGCTCCTTCCCACCCCTACTCCAAAACACATAATCCATTACCCACCCACTGTACATCAATCTGCAGACAATAAATTAGACACACAAAGTAGATAAAGGAGGGGCCGGTGTCAGGGGTGCTGGTGTTGGTGGTGGTGCTGGAAGCCTGGCTGAGCAAAATACGCCGCATGCTAAACATGCGGGCAAAAGTGACTTTAATTAGCGAGCTCCTTGCTGCAATAAGCGCCTTTAGAATGCGTGATTAGGGCTTAATGTTTATTAATGTGTTTATTCTTCACTGCATTAGTGCCAGTGTTGAAAGTTGATTACAACCTCAAAGGGAAAGGACAGAACAGCATGGTATTTGACTATGATCATAAGGAGAGACCATCTGTGTACTATTACATCATGATAGAAATACAAATTAATGCTAGATACATGCATACACACAGAACCCATAATAATACGTCCAAGCGTGGCAATGAGAGAAGCTTGCTACAAGTAGTTCTCCTTAAGGAACCCAGATTCCTTTAGGCAACCAAATCACCCATTAAAGAACTTTTTTTTTCTTTCACTAATCCCTAAAAACCCATAGTAGTGTGGTATTCTTAGAAGAAGAAAAATAACGGATACTGCAAGACAAACACATGGAAAAAGAACAAGTTGAAGCACTGTACACGATGTGTATCACGACTCTGAATGTACTGCTGGAATTACAGTACGGTGCATTTAAAATAAAAAGGAAACAAATCCTTCTCGGAATAATATTACATATCCAACACGGAATGAATAGGCATCAGTGTTACAGGTATGATATGAAATAGGCAATTTTTATGATAGAGTACTGGATTTATTTATTTATTTCTTTATTTGAATAATTGATTTTCTGATAAGCTGCCATCATGGATGTGACATTTTAATCTTATGGATGTGATGCGTCTGAATCAGTCATCTATGTAAAGAAGATGACTCTACTGTATGTAAAGAACATCATTAATTTCACACTTTTAACATTAAAATAGTAATTATGAAAGAAAACAAAAACTATGAAATAATTGAAACAATAATTAATTCTGACACGTTTCCTCTATTTTTCTTTGTAGGTATTATGATGCTTTCATGTTCAGCATCACACTTGTTTATTTAATTAACAGTACTTTGGTGCATGTAAATAACTGCTGTTTTTAAGTTAGTATTACTAAAAATACAATAAAAAGCATTAACAGTAATTAATGGAACAAAGTCAGTAAGTGGTGTGACGAGCCTTAGGTTAAAATATAGTCTCAGGTACAGTGTGTGTACAGTCTGCTACTTTTTTATGGACCAAAACCCAGAAGGATTTTTTTTCTTTTTCTGAAAAGTCATCTTTTACAGTACATAAAGTGACGTGTTCTTATCTGGCCTACAGACATTTTTCAAGATTAATCCTATTTAATAAGATCAGCATTTTTGCTGATAAACTAATGTTTGGAAATCCCTTTATTTATTTGTTTGTTTATTGTATTGAATTAGTTTTATTTTCTTTTGTACTGACTTAATAATGAAGTAAAAAATTAAACGTATAACAAAAAGAAAAAACAAACAAACAAATAAAAAAACAAACCAGGGTGTCTAAGAATTTTGCATAGCAAATATACCAGTAAAAGTCAAATATAAGTATGCGTAGAATTTGTATGGTTTGGTAGGAAACACATGAATCATGCCGATGTTTATGACGTTATGGTAAGTTTGACCTTTTCTGTATATGAACATTTTTGTAAAATCAGCTTATGACCTTTGCATAACAGTCAACATTTTATATATTATTATTATTATTATTATTATTATTATTGTTATTATTATTATTAAAAATAATAATAATAATAACATCCTTTAATTAACTGAATATACACATATATATATATATATATATATATATATATATATATATATATATATATATATACGGATATATATACCACATATATACATATATATATATATATATATATATATAGTGTATACAAAACTAGAATTTGTCCTAGAACTTCCCTGGCATAGTCCTAACACTTTTCCTAACACTTTTCATATTTTGAAAAGCTCCAAGCTGAAACCGTTCAAATTGTCATGAAAACCTCCAAAGAAAGCAGCATGTCCATACGCTAACTTAAAACTCTTAAACCGAACAAGAGCCAGCTATTCAAAACGGCGGTGGAAGTCTTAAAAAGAAACATCCGATTCCTGCGTGTAAATCGCGTTAAGCATGACCGTCCCGACTGTGCCGTGGAGTGAAAAATGTTGACGGAAACCGGGATGCTGGAGAGACGTTTCTGAACACGATGGGAGATTGCAGACGGTGGATTACACACAGAGGCGAGCAGAAGGTCAAAAATAGCTGGGGAATGTGTTCGAGAGGATTTCTAAACCCTCCTCGAGATGACAGATGCAAGGTGGAAGGTATGGATGTTGTTGCAGGTAGAGGAGATGAAAGCTGATAAAAAGCTCTAAAAGGCCAGAAGAAGACTTGTGACAGTAGTGCAGCTTTAAAGCTTATTCACAGGGAATCTCTGCATAAATGCATTGCATCTGCAGCAACCTTCTGCAGTATATGTTACATATTACGTTTCTGACACTACCGGGGTTATCATCACTATCCTCTTCGCTCCAGGCTACTAAGTGACATGTCAATTACCAGCAGCATCTATGCAACACATGCATGTACGGTACCAGAGTGTGGATGTTCAAAATGTAGTAAGGTCTAGAAACAGGCTCCGTTCAAACCTGTATTTTTCTAAGCGACAAGATCCAATAATCGACGTCCACTATTTTAAGTTTGGTGAAAACAAGTACACAAAAAAAAAAAAAAACACTCCCGCTGGAGTGTCTCCAAAATGAGTGAAGACTATAGAATCAGCCATCGAGCAGGACCTGTAGGCTTCTTAGGTAATCACAGGGTCTCTGCTTGACAAATGAAACCGGCGCTGGCGCTGCAGCTACACCAGCCAAGATGCTCAATTGTATCTTCAGTCCAATAAAGCTGACAGCAGATTGGGCTTTGGCTGAGCGAAGAAAGATGTGTTCATAAATAGATTATCTCGGAAGGTCAATTTTTTTCCACCCTGTGTCCATAACGCTACTGATTGAGTAAGGACCGCGGACCAAATGAAACAAAGAGTGGATAGAAATTCCTATTGTTTTCTGTGGCCGACATTATAAAAACGCCTGAAAAACTCTGACTTTACTTTATTTTCCTGATTTCCAAGTTAATCCGCCTTTTTGTATCCACACAGGAGCTTAGAATAAATTGGTGAAAGGCGTGTACACATTTTAATTAGGATAATTCATTGTCCAAACAGGAATAATGTGAATAATGCCATGGTAATTAAGTCTAAAGTGCTAAAGGAAATTTTCCACATGACCTGCTGATTTTGATTGACTGAAATTACCTCCAGGTTATTTAGTTCAAAAAAACGTCTTTGGTTGAGAACTAGAGCATAAAAATGGACTGGAGTGCATTCATTCTGGAATATGATCTTAACCTGGTTGGATATTGATCATCTCAGTAGTGTAATCAAGAACATTCAAGAAAAGTTCGGGAATGTGGGAAAGCCGCCTTAATTAAATAGACAAGTAATTAAATAGACCAGTAAGCCGGGATTAATACATGTTTGTGGAATTAGGCCATTACTGAGCAAAAGGAGAACAGATGAGGTTTCGGACATTGGGGCTCATTTAATACACTAGGTATTAAATCATCAGCAAATTGCTCTCAGCAATATTTATACAAGAAATGTGAGGTTTATGCAAATCCAGTTATTTAGTTTATGTAAATTTAATGTTAGTTTGAGCAAATTTTACCTATAAAGAGTCTGAAAAATGTTCAGTGTTACAAAGTAATACATATACTGTATATTGTAGAACTGTCAATCATGCTGCGATTATGCGAAGCCAATCAGGGTCAGATTTGGTCGTATGATTAACTTAAATAGTAATGCATTAAAATTTGTAGATAACGCATTACTATTACTTTTTTAACACAAGTTAATCATATGACCTAATTTGACCCTAATGGCTTCCCATAATTGCAGCACGGTTACTTGGCAGTGTGAGATAATGGCCCGTTTAACTCAGACAGAGGACACATCACCAGGTGCTGAACGGCACGTTTCATTATAAAAAGCTTTGGGTAAAACGTATAAAGTTGTTATTTTTACAAGAATACATTAAATGTAAGATGTGGGAGTGGTGACTCAGGTGGCTAAGGCTCTAGGTTGTGGATCTGAGGATCTGGGTTCGGGTCCTGCCATCGGTGGGTTGCTGCCACACCATACACTATCCGCTAGCATTTAGTGTAAGAGATTTCAATATAACATTTAAATGTTAATGTGTGAGATATTATAAAACTGCATAATGTGTTTCCTCTAACCAGTTTGTCATGCAGAGCAGATCTACGGTATAATTAATCAGGAGAACTGCCAGAATTTGGAAGATTGACAAACATCGAGAATTTCAGTAAAGCTGCTTCGGGACAATGTCTATTTTTAAAAGCTCTATACAAATAAAATTTAACTTATACAAAAGAATTTAATTTATGGTTCCCCCTTGATGTCCCAGCTTCAAACAGACTGCTTTAGATGAGTTCCTTCGCTTTTATGTCACTTTTTTCTCTCTTTCATTTTCACTCGGTGCTCTAATTCGCTTTTTTTTTCTTTTTTTTTTTCCTCCAGTGCCTGAGGAGAGTCATTTTCAGTTTCTGGCTGGGGATGAGCAATTTAACCAGGGCCTGACCCAGGTACGAGGTACCAATGCAGCATGGACTGCATATATATATATACAGTATATATATATATATATATATATATATATAATATATATATATATATATATATATATATATATATATATATATAGGCACGGTGGTGTAGTGGTTAGCACTGTCGCCTTGCACCTCCAGGGTCTGGGTTCGATTCCCCGGCTAGGCTCGATTCCCATCTCTGTGTGCATGGAGTTTGCATGTTCTCCCCGTGCTTGGTAGGTTTCCTCCGGGTACTCCGGTTTCCTCCCACAGTCCAAAGATATGCAGGTTAGGCTGATTGGCGTTCCTAAATTGCCCGTAGTGTGTGATTGTGTGTGTGTGTGTGTGTGCCCTGCGATGGATTGGCACCCTGTCCAGGGTGTACCCCGCCTAGTGCCCGAAGTCTCCTGGGATAGGCTCCAGGTCCCCCGCGACCCTGAACGCAGGATTAAGCGGTATAGAAGATGAAGATATATATATATATATATATATATATATATATATATTATATATATATATATATATATAAAAGGCAAAATGTGGTGAGCTTGTCTATGGACATTTATTTACTGTATATACGATTAAATTTTTTCTGTTGTGTGACTGAATGGACTGAGACACGGCAAGACCCTGAGACAACATCATGTCAGTGTGACGTGCCTGAAAGGCTATCCTAAACATTTTCATCGCCTCTATTTTAGCTAGGAGCCTTCTAAAACCACACAGGTACATGCAAACATTTACCGACAATGTGCTCCATCCAGCCATTGTTCTCTAAGAAAAGATGAAAAATAATTACACAGAAGAAATGCAAGACGATTTTTAAGTGTTTCATCCCTGTGAACTTTAATTTGTTTCGGCTCTGCTTCAGTAATGGGGCCAGGATGCCTGTTTGTGTAACAAATGAGAATCATGTATCAAATAGTAGTGAACTGTGCATATTCATTCATCGAAAGTTCCTAATTTACATTCCTGGTGGGCGGTACGGTGGTGTAGTGGATAGCACTGTCACCTTGGATCTCCAGGGTCCGGGTTCGATTCCGTCTCTGTGTGCATGGAGTTTGCATGTTCTCCCCGTGCTTGGTGGGTTTCCTCCGGGTACTCCGGTTTCCTCCCACAGTCCAAAGACATGCAGATTAGGCTAATTGGCGTTCCTAAATTGCCTGAAGTGTATATGTGTGTGTGTGTCCTGTGATGGATTGGTCCCCTGTCCAGTGTGTACCCTGCCTCCTGGGATAGGCTCCATGTCGCCGTGACCCTGAATACAGGATAAAGCGGTATAGAAGATGAGTGAGTGAGAGTGATATTCCTGGTGTGCTTCAAATCCCACGAGAGAGAGAGAGAGAGAGACTCATCTGAGCTGCTTTACCTTGTAGCCCCAGGTATGAATAATCAAAACAGATAGAAACTCTTCTTCATGCACATCAGGGTCATATTAATTTAGCTTCCTGCTCATGCTCTGCTTTTATTTCCTACCCAGCAACATTACACATGAGTGCTTTGTACTTGTGCCTTTGTCTCATGTTAAAATATTACCAACAAGAAACAAGACGCGGAGCGAAAAAATCCCTGTTTGCACATTCACTATTCAAATATTCATTAGTTTCCGTGTTGCCACAAACGGACACTTTTATTTCTCAGCCCGTCCTCCTCGATCTGTGTGGAAGGTGCAATGCATTTATAACAAGATGGCACGAATGCTGGACGTAACGAACAAGCTGCTGCAGCAGATCCGCTTCAGGTCATAAACCTCGGTGTGTAATGGCAATTAAAACCGTGTTCTGCCTGTGGAGAGGGAAAAAAACCTGCAAAAAGGTGTTGGAGACTAAAGAAAATCTAAATCCTAAAAGGTCAGAAGGAGACTGAAGGCAACTCAACGCTCATCTTTTTTATTGTATCGTAGATTGTACATTGATCCACTAATTAAATGGATTCTAATTAGACACAAACTTTAAGTGGTTTTATTGCACAACAGTTAGCACTCAAAGCCAATGCATCTGCCCCATTACATCAGCCCTGTCCACATCACTTTTTCCTATCTACATTGCTACAGGTAGCCAATGACATTTACTCCACTATATCTCCTACTACATTGTCTGTACTACATATACAACCCCATCACTCCTCATATCTGTTCATTATATCTGCCTCTTCATCTAACCCATCACATCTACTGAATCACATTTACTCCATCACATCTACCCCATCACATCTGTCAAATCCTTACATCTGCTCTATTAAAAGGGGCTTGTTACATATACCCCATCACCTCTACATGATATTGACTTCATCACATCTACCCCATCACAATTATTCCATTACTCCTATCTCATGACATCTACCCCATCACATTTACTATACTACTTCCACCTCAATACACCTACCCCACCACACCCTGTTACCAGTACCCCTTAACAGTTACCCCATCACACTGACTCAAATACATCTGCCTCATCATGTCTATCTTATTACATCTGCTCCCTCCTATATACTAAATCACATGTACCCCATTCAAACATCACATATGATCCATCAAATGTGCTTGTTACATCTGTCCCATCATGCCTACCCAATCACATATACCTATTCACATCTACTTTATTGCATCTACCCTGTCACATTCACCCAATCACATTCACCCAATCACATCTACTTCATCACATTCACCCAATCACATCTACTTCATCACATTTACCCAATCACATCTACTTCATCACATCTACCCTGTCACATTCACCCAATCACATTCACCCAATCACATCTACTTCATCACATTTACCCAATCACATCTACTTCATCACATTTACCCAATCACATCTACTTCATCACATCTACCCAATCACATCTACTTCATCACATCTACCCAATCACATCTACTTCATCACATCTACCCAATCACATCTACTTCATCACATTTACCCAATCACATCTACTCCATCACATCTACCCAATCACATCTACTCCATCACATCTACCCAATCACATCTACTTCATCACATTTACCCAATCACATCTACTTCATCACATTTACCCAATCACATCTACTTCATCACATCTACCCAATCACATCTACTTCATCACATTTACCCAATCACATCTACTCCATCACATCTACCCAATCACATCTACTTCTTCACATCTACCCAATCACATTTATTCCATCACTTTTACCCAATCACATCTAATTCATCACATCTACCCAATCGCATCTACTTCATCACATTTACCCAATCACATCTACTTCATCACATTTACCCAATCACATCTACTTCATCACATTTACCCAATCACATCTACTTCATCACATTTACCCAATCACATCTAATTCATCACATCTACCCAATCACATCTACTTCATCACATTTACCCAATCACATCTACTTCATCACATTTACCCAATCACATCTACTTCATCACATCTACCCAATCACATCTACTTCATCACATTTACCCAATCACATCTACTCCATCACATCTACCCAATCACATCTACTTCATCACATCTACCCAATCACATTTATTCCATCACTTTTACCCAATCACATTTATTCCATCACTTTTACCCAATCACATCTACTTCATCACATCTACCCAATCACATCTACTTCATCACATTTACCCAATCACATCTACTTCATCACATCTACCCAATCACATCTACTTCATCACATTTACCCAATCACATCTACTTCATCACATTTAGCCAATCACATCTACTCCATCACATCTACCCAATCACATCTACTTCATCACATCTACCCAATCACATCTACTTCATCACATTTACCCAATCACATCTACTCCATCACATCTACTCCATCACATCTACCCAATCACATCTACTCCATCACATCTACCCAATCACATCTACTCCATCACATCTACCCAATCACATTTATTCCATCACTTTTACCCAATCACATCTACTTCATCACATCTACCCAATCACATCTACTTCATCACATTTACCCAATCACATCTACTTCATCACATCTACCCAATCACATCTACTTCATCACATCTACCCAATCACATCTACTCCATCACATCTACTCAATCATATCTACTCCATCACATCAACCCAATCACATCTACTTCATCACATTTACCCAATCACATCTACTTCATCACATTTACCCAATCACATCTACTTCATCACATCTACCCAATCACATCTACTTCATCACATTTACCCAATCACATCTACTTCATCACATTTACCCAATCACATCTACTCCATCACATCTACCCAATCACATCTACTCCATCACATCTACCCAATCACATCTACTTCATCACATCTACCCAATCACATCTACTTCATCACATCTACCCAATCATATGTACTTCATCATATATCTACCTAATCACATTGACTTCATCATATCTACACAATCACATTTACTCCATCACATCTACCCTGTCAATCCTCACATCTGCTCTATTGAATGTGTTCACCACATCTGATTCATCACATATACCCAATCATATGTACGTCTTCATATCTACCCAATCACATTTCATCCATATCATTTACCCAATAACATTAACTCCATCACAGTGACTCCATCACATTAACCCAATAACATTTATTCCACCACATTTATTGCATCACATCTACCCAATCCTATCGGCTTTCACAAAGTGCGAATGTTGATTGATGTGAGTATCTCTATAAAAACAGCCACAATGAAGTAAATGAACAGTATTTGTTTCTCCCTGTTATGTGGAGGTGCATCCTCCAGGCTTTTATTCTATAGAGAGTTACTGTATAAGCAGAATTCATCATACAATTGTAATCCATAACTTTGCATCAAACTGGAATACTTATTACAGTTGTTCATTCTTCTTAAAAAAATGCTTTTGGGGATTACTTTTTTCGGCTGCGGTCTGAGGAAATGACAAGCTGGCCCGCACTGAGACCCTTATTATCATTTGTTCTGTTCTTGTCGTACTGTTCCTGGAAATGAAAAAAAAAACAAAGACAGGAAACGACACTGGAAAAAAAGTTCATTGAAATTACTTGCATTAAACGTGTAAATTGGTTCTGCGTGAATGAATGAGTTGCATTAACACAATTTATTTTCATTCATCAACAAACTGTGCAGGAATCGAGCTCACGACCCCGGCGTAATTGGATCACGTTAACGTGAAATCAGCTGATCACACTCGGCCTACATTATTCCTACAGTACTAGTAGATTACAGTAGGTCAATTAGATTTAGTGTAAGCAGTGTAATGCACAACATTTTAATTGGTGACTTGGAGAAAACATTGAACAGGAGGATGTGTGGTGAGACTGGCGCAGAGATATTTTATTCATTGTGAGTAGTAAAAGTACAGTGGTACATGCTGAAAACACTAGAGATCACTATCTAACATACCTTTTCAAAGTAATGCAAGAGAGCACTTGGCCTTGTGGTCCACTTTAAAATATGCTAGTGCACGGTGACCTGAGCATACGATAAAGCATATTGTGTTTATCATGGAAAAGATTGCATGAAAAAGCAACCAGTGGTTTGACTACTATGTTTCTAAGGACAATGTTGAATTTGTTAGATGTGTTTTATTGCTATGTTGTTATTAGGTATTAGGTTATTAGTCTTATGGGTAAAACTGGCAGAGGTGGGAAGTATATATCCCCTAGGCAAAACATTGCTCAAGTAAAAGTAGAAGTCCTTTATTCACAATTGTACTTGAGTAAAAATGTAAAAGGACTTACTTTCTAATTTATTAGCCAAATGTACTAGGCTTGTAATAGCTTACAGTAACCTTTACATCATCACAAAAGGTCTCTCTCTCCAGACTGGATTTCAAACACCTCCTATGTGATTAAGCATTTCACTCACAGAGGGAAGTCAAATCATGCAATGACGCATAATAGTCAGCAGGTGGAAATACGACATGCCACTCTGGTTATGCAACACAATGAATTTACATTTATTCATTTGGCAAATCCCCTTATCCAGAGCAACTTACATTAATCTCATTATACATCTGACTAGTTGAGGGTTGAGTGTTAAGGGCCTTGTTTAAGGGCCCAACAGGGGCATTTTGGTGATGATGGGGAGTAAACCTTCTAGACCACAGTCCAACACCTTAACCACTGAGCTACCGCTGCCCTGTAATGTAGTGAAGTAAAAAGTATAGATATTTGCTGTAGGATATTGTGGAGTGCAGGTAAAAGGTATCCATTAATGAGTTGAGTAAAGTACAGTTACACGAAAATACTTAAGTACAGTAACACAGTAGATCTACTTGGTTACCTTCCATCACATATTTCCATGAGCAATTCCCCCTTGTCCTGCTAAACATCAACGTTATTAATGCGTCACCCCTTGTAATCTGCTCAAAGTATCTTCCATTATAAAGTGTGACCTCTTGTGAACTTGTTCAGCAAATGACAGTAATTTTCCGTTATCGTCATGCATTGTCTGCCGATGCGGTGGTTTCTTTGATATTCATAGGAAGAAACTGGTAATGTTAGATAGCAAAATGTTCCTTTTTAAACTGTTTGGAAAAAATCGAGTTAAAGGTCATTTTAGAGTAGCCTCCAAGGTCTTGTAACGACCCAACACGCGTCTAAAAAAAGGGAAGAAAATGGGAGAGATTACTGCGAATAAAGCACTGGCTCTGGCAAATGATGAGTAAAAAGCACAAGCACACAAACCAAACTATAGTCTGTCCATGAATCTCCATCTTCTAACAAAAAAAAGAGAGCTTAATTCCAAACCCTATTTTCCAAATCCAACAAAAATAAAGTATCACAAACGCTATTATTCTGCCTTTAATAAGGATGGAAACAGCCGAGAGAACGCAGCTGCGTTTGCTTTTGTCATGTTTCACAATCGTCATAATAACGTCAATAAAGGATGAAAAAAAAAACATCTTATTAATTTGTGCTTTGTGCTTCCTCAATCTCGTTAGGAATTCAAAAAGAATTGAAATGGTAGCAGAGTGGTAGAGTGTTCTCCTTGGCCAGAGAGGAAAGAAAAATGTTTTAAAAATGTGATGATCTTCATTCATAAGCCATATTCAACATATTAATAATACTGAGTTCACTGGATGCTGATTATGTCTCAGGAGAGCTCGACGTGGAACAAAGCCACGGACTGAGAGCTTGAGATGATTCGGTACCAGGACGAGGTGGTGGATACGGTAGAGCCGGACCTCTCTCTCTCTCTCTCGCTCTCTCTCACACTGAGGAGGGTTTACACTCGGACAGCAGGACGGGCATGTTCAAAAAACAAGCAAGTCTAAAAAGGCAAAAAGGAGAGACAAAATAACACTGGGTCGTCAATTCTTTTCTTCCTTCCATCTGTCCATCCTTTTCTTTTTTCCTTGATTCATTTCTCACGTTTTTTCTTTCTTATTTCCTGCATACTTCCCATTCTGTCTTTCTTTAGATTCCTCGTTCGATTTTCTTCCTCTTTCCTTCCTTTCCTCTCAATCTTTATTCCTACTTTTGATCATTTTCTTTTTGTCCTCCTTCCTTTGATCTTTTAATTCCTAAACCCTCTCTCCTTTCTTCAATCATCATCATCCTCTCCATTCTTCCTTCCACTGGTCATTTTCTTTCTTGCCTTCCTCCTTTATTCCTTCAGTCATCATATTTCTTTCCTTCCTTCCATCATTGATTTTCTTTCTTTCCTTCCAACTTCTTTCCTTTCTATCTTTTCTTTCCCTTTCTTCCTTTATTTGATCATTTATTTTTTTTCTTTGACTCCCTCCTTCCTTCTTTCAATCATTATCTGTTTTTCCTTCCTTCGGTGATTGAGTTTCTTTCTTTCCTTCCAACTTTGATCATCCTTCCTTCCTTTCTTCCATCTATTGATCATTTTCTTTCCTGCCTCCCTCCATCATGCATTTTCCTTCCTTTCTTCCTTACTTCCTTCAATCATTGTCTCTCTTACCTTCCTTTGTTCGATTATTTTCTCCCCCCCCCCCCTCACTTCTTTTATAACTGTCTTTGATCATTTACTTTCTTTCCTTCCATAATTTTCCTTCCATTCTTTCATTCTTTCTTTTTAATGATTCAGTTCTGGCATCTCTTAAATTAATACA
The DNA here is from genome assembly GCA_030522415.1 of Channallabes apus. Lineage (NCBI taxonomy): Eukaryota > Metazoa > Chordata > Actinopteri > Siluriformes > Clariidae > Channallabes > Channallabes apus. The sequence continues at coordinate 8,703,682 of CM060110.1, forward strand.
GCTATAAAAACATCTGAAAAAATATATGAATTATAAAGAAAAAAATATCTTTTATATAAATTATAAAGAAAAAAACTGAAAGCGTAATGTTTATGTTTTAGCTAATGGAGAATTAATTCTGAAGATTCAAATGTTACATTAAAAACCTCCTTATAGTATCTTCACATTTATGGTCGAACATTGCAGCCAGAGGTGCGCTTGCAAAGTCTGGAGATCCCAAATCAGATAGGATGTAACTTATTTTGGGAAAGAGGATCTGCCAAATAACTTCGGGCGAAGTGGAGAATTATTGAACAACAACAACACCAATAATAAAGCAAAACTGCCAGCGTCTGAGAGAGAGAGAGAGAGAGAGACAGATGGTCAGGAGTGTGAGGAGCTCAGCTGTGAGAGCTCCCTGCCCCTAATGAAGTGCGTACATGGCCAAGCGGAGACAAAGAGACAGAGAAAGAGCGAGTGAAGGAGAGAAGGCATGAAGCTGTAATGACAGCTCTCCTTCTCTCCTTCCATCCTTCACTCCTTTGCTCCTGATGTTGATTGTATTACTGGCCATGTGGAATGCGGAGACGTCTTCCAATCAGACCCCGCTGATCTCCGGAGACGTGCCGCTGCCAGGGAGGGCAATACAGGAGGAAATGATATCAGAGCAAGCTGTGAGTTTTCACACACATTTCCACAGAGGAAATAACTGATGTACTGATTTACTGAGGTTGAAAAATAACGTGTTTTATTTACAGAGATGTTCGGAGCAGACAACAGACCTGACCCAGGTCTACACCATGGAGCCATTTGTCAAAATGAGAAGACATGAGACGAGATGAGATAAGATGAGATGTGGGCCTGATGTACAATGATGTTTATGGTTATGTTTAAACGAGTATTTTGCTAGCTTTAAAACACAAGCCATTTATTTGTACCACAATACACTCAGAATGCATTACAACATATCCTTCATTTGTATTGGGAACATCTATATATCTATAATTATATATACGTATATTGGGAGTTTATATCTTCAACCAGAAGCTTATTTTTTTAACATGGTTCTTTGTTGCATAACACTATATATCCGGTTTGACTTTTGTATTTAAAACTCAAATTAAAGTGCTTGATCGATCGTAAAGAGATCGATCATCTAATTAATGTATGTTGATTTGCTATTGCAGTTTGTATAATATAAAATACACAATGAGCACACACCAAGCTGGTTCTGTTTGACATGCTAGATCTGCGCCAGCCAGTGGGAAGTGGTGGCTCAGGCAGTTCAGGCTTTGGGTTGCTGATTGGAGGGTAAGGGGGTTGAGCCCCACCACTACTGGGTTGCAACATCTGGCCTCTTAGACAAGGCCCTTAGCCTGAGAGGCCAGATGTTGCAACCCAGCAGTGGTGGTGGGGCTCAAACCCCCGACCCTCAAATCAGCAATCATCATATAAATCCTGTCCAGATGTCCATTGTCCATGACCAAATTTCAGCAATTTCCCTCTTGGGATTAATAAAGCTCTTTGAATCTTGAAGTGTATAAAATCCCCAGACATTAGAGATGAAGGGCTTGAATGTATGGGTTTTGGGAGAGAAAACCTGTGCCATAACTTATGGATTGAATGATTGGATGTGGCGATCCTAAGAAAGGAAAAAGCCCAAGTAAGCCCCTGGATTAGGGGCTTCTCATGAGACAGGGATCTCAAACCCTGGTGCAAACCCATGACCTTCTGTTTCAGAGATGCTCAAAGGAGGAGCTGTGGAGAAATCCCTTTTACCCTGTTGCCATTTCAATACGCCGTGGACCAATCAGCCATTGTGAGAGGGTACAGTAAACCTGCTCCTACTTCTTACCTACATGACTTCTTACTCCAGCAAAGCGAATTTCACACACCAAAAACAAGTAGATGAAAGTGAGTTAAATGAGTTTGTTTTTTCCATTCCTTACATAACTGACTGTGGCTACTGCACGGTGTCCGCGAGGTATCAGTGAGATTACAGAAACTGGCGTCTTAAGAAGTGATGATATGAGCGAATAATCAGCACCGAATATGAAATGCAGAAGAGGCTGATGATGTTCACTGCAGATGGTGCGCTTCACACATCAGCATGCGATAAATGCATTATTTACCTTCTGAAGGAAAAAAAAAAGAATGCTGCATGCATAAAGAGGTGCTGGTGACATGTTGAGCATGATTAGCCTTTCAAAAATAAATTTAAAAAACAAAGTCATGAATGGCAAATGAAATGGTGGGTGGAAGAGAGTGATGTGGAAGAAGAAGAAGAAGACGACTAAAATACAAATCATCATGATGAAAGAAAAGACGAAGAAGATGATAATTAGGATGAAGAAGCTCATGACGACAACGATGATGGGGATGATAATTCCACCGCCGCCGCCGCCGCTGATGATGATGACAGTAGAGTTGCTGATGACAGCAGTGCCAGTGATGAGGTTTATAACCCTGTGTATCATTTATTGTGTGAGATTTTTTGAGATGTGCATCTCAGTAAATTATAATATCCTGGAAAAGTTTCATTTATTGATTAGTTGATTGATTTATTAGGCTTCATTATTAGGAATTACTGCATCAATGTGGTGTGGCATGGAGGTGAACAGCCTTTGTGCAGCGGTATTAACAAAAACAAGGTCGCTTTGATATCAGCCTTCAGCTCGTCTATATTGTTGGGTCGGATGTTTCTCAATAGTCCATACATTCCCTTTGGTGTTCAGGTCAGGTGAAATGACGGACCAGTCATGCATGGTAATATCATGGTCAGCAAACCAGTTGGTGGTAATTTTGGCAATATGGGCAGGTGCTATGTCCTGCTGGAAAATGTAATTCTTGTCAGCATGAAGTGCTTGAAAATCTCCGGAGAGATGTCTACACCAAGTTTGGACCAACCGGCAGATGTTATTACAACCCATATCATCATCATCAACCATGGGAGCTTCACACTGGACTTCAAACCACTTGGATTCGTCCTCAAGACTCTGGGACCTTGATTTCTAAATGAAATGCAACATTTATGTCTTCGTCTGAAAAAAGGACATTGGACCACTGAGCAACGGTCCAGTTCTTTTCCTTCTTGTTTTTGCACCAGTGGTTTTATTTTTTCATTAGTGAGTCTCCTAACTAGGCTGTCATGAATCATATGTTTCTTGCTGAATAAAATTTGCTACTGTATTAATGTCACTAAAGATGTGCCCCAAAATCCTTATACAGTAACAATCCTCAGTCTCCTTTTGTCTTTTCTGTACAGCCTATCCTTGAACAAAATATTTTATTAAAATATGAATTTAACTTTTTTTTTCTTTCCAGATTTTCCCCAGCAGAACCACAGGCCAAATTCGTAGGTGCTCATTGTTCACGGCATCTTAACTGAACTGGCAAGGGCTTATAAGGCGGTATTAAAATAGCTCTAATTAATGAGCACTTGAGTGTTCGACATAAAGTGGTTTGTTTTTTTTAACCCACACAAACCATGTGATCTTCCGCAAAATAATATCTTCCTGGATGAAGCCTGGCAGCATTACCCAGCCTTAGTACTCTTCGGTATCGACACTGACTCTCCACTCAACAAAGACCCTTTAAGAAGATTTTTTTTTTTTTTTACTTTAATTATGACTCACTTTTATTGGTGTTGTTGTTTTGTGCATCTAAAGCACTATGTTCAGGATATATTCTGTTTAAACTGTAATCAATTCGTACATAAAGTGCAAAAGTTGAATGCCAGTTGAATTGCAGACAAAATGAATCTGTCCGCATGTCCACTGATAATCTGCTAAAACACCTGTGCAAAATACACAAGAGATATCTTCTTAGTTTTCTACAATCACTTTAAAATATATCACACTTGCATAATCATTTATTTTATCAAGGAGGAAAAGAACCCTTATCAGGCAAAGCATTAGGCTAAAAGACAAGGCAAATATTATCAGCATAATAACAGTAATTATAAAACGGGTGCTTATTTGAGGCGGGGAATAACTATGGTAATCATAAGAGCATAATGAAAAATGAAGTGGTATTAGAGAGCAAGGGTTTATTTTATCAGCTTGAAATGTGATTTCACATAATAGCGACTATAGGAGCCATCTCTGCTCTTCAGGATTTCGAGAGCACTGACTGGAACATGTTTAGGGAGGCTGCAACTTACGGCGACTTCACTGACTTGGAGGAGTACACGTCATCAGTGACCAGCTACATCAACAAGTGCACCGATGACGTCACTGTCTCCAAGAACATCATCTAACGACCCAACCAGAAACCGTGGATTACTGCGGAAGTGCGTGCACTTCTGAAGACCCGAGACTCTGCCTTCAAAGCGGGAGATAAGGTGGCGCTTAGAAGAGCAAGGGCCGAACTTTCTCGGGCCATCAGAGAGGCGAAGCGCGCATACGCCCAAAGAATCCACAACCACTTCACGGACAGCGGCGACACACGGCGCATGTGGCAGGGCTTACGAGCCATCACCAACTACAGGATGACATCACCTGTCTGTGACGATGACGGCTCCCTCCCAGATGTGCTGAACAACTTCTACGCTCGGTTCTACAGGCAGAATGACGTGGCGGCGAGGAAGACCACCCCTCCTCCAAACGACCAGGTGCTGTGTCTCACTACAGATGATGTGAGGAAAACTCTATGCAGAGTCAACCCACGTAAAGCTGCTGGACCAGACAACATCCCAGGCAGAGTGCTCAGAGAATGTGCTGAACAGCTGACAGATGTTCTCACCGACATCTTCAACATCTCTCTGAGCAGCGCCGTCGTTCCCACGTGCTTCAAAGCCACCACCATCGTCCCCGTGCCCAAGAAGTCTACTGTGTCCTGTCTCAATGACTACCGTCCCGTTGCACTTACACCCACCATCATGAAGTGCTTCGAGCGGCTCGTCATGAGACACATCAAGACCCTGCTGCCCCCCTCACTGGACCCACTGCAATTTGCGTACCGTCCTAACCGCTCAACGGACGACGCCATCTCCACTACACTCCATCTTTACAGTATGTTGTCTGTAAAACCTGTAGTCTTTACCTAGCTAGTTAGTTTTTGTAAATTTATGTTCAAATTTGTCAAGTCTATCTGTCTGGTCTCTGCTAGCCAGCTAACTAGGCCTCTTTAGTTAGATAGTTTAGTGTTTCTGTTAATTTACGTTGTAAATTTATGTTGCATGTAGCACCTTGGTCCTGGAGGAACGTTGTTTGGTTTCACTGTGTACTAACTGTATATGGTTGAAATGACAATAAAGCCTTTGAACTTGAACTATATATATAGCAAAGCAGCATGATGGCTTATTGGTTAAAACTGTTGCCTTGCACCTCCAGGGTCTGGGTCCGATTACCGCCTCAGGGTCTGTGTGTTTGCATGTTCTCCCTATGCTTGGTTGTTTAAGCTAATTAGCATTCCCAAATTGCCAAATTGTGAATGTGAATGTTGACCGGTAGTTCCCAGTTAATGCTTTTTTCCCCTCCACCTTGGAATCCCCAAGGGATTTTGCAAACTTGTTTTACAAACTACTGTAAATCTTCTTTAACCTAAACTGTGTTTCAGCGCCTAATTTGTAACATCCATCAGAACAGGAAACGGGTTGACATAAGGCACGTTCATCCTTTGCTAGTAGACGGGCTTGCGTCTATTGTTCGCGGTTTGTCCTAGGAGTGAGTAGGAGGCTGAACAGCAGGAGAAGAAGCTCACGGTTTGATTAAGAGCAAACAGAAACCCCCGCAAACTGCGGCCTTATCAGCGCTCACCTCGTAGACAAGTCAAAGACACACAACGGCTTAACTCGCTCGTTAAACCCTGGCTTTGTTTTGGCCGCCGGTCTTAAAGGCCAAAGTCTTGGAGGCAAGTAGAAAGCATCTTTAGAGACAAAGCAACAGCATCATCACCATTGTATGGATGGATCAAGAAAGATTTAGACTAAAGAAGGAATTTTACAAAAAAGAAATGAAGAAAATCAATCGTGGCATCCAAAGGGCAGAACAAAGGCTGATTTATAAAAAGTAAGTGCCTGTAATGACATATCAGCAAGAGCCAGGAAAGTCTATTACCCTCGCACTATATATCAAGCACCTTTTCATTTTCTGCTACATGTCGAGAGTCGGGAAGCTGTGTCCTCCGACGCCCCGGCTTCATTTCAAGGTTAATAAACTTTTACCGGACAGATGTAGCCATTTCCGTTTTGGCTAGCGCTTAACCCTGATCAGATGCTTGAAAAAGGGAAAAGGGGTTCAAATCTCATCAAACACTGATGAAGGGTCGATGAAGTGCAGCCAGTAAACATGCTACAGTATATATCTTTTTACGGTATATCTCATTATATAACCCACTGTTTTGGAATGCTCAATACTGATTGGCTGATCAACAGGATTTGCTTTAGTATAAGAGGAATAAAACATAATCAACATCAGGGTGGTAACAGGTGGCAACTTCTTTGCTCCATCACACCACCTTGTCAAGTTTTATTTCTAACTTAGAGATACTAATAGCAGTCATGAGTCCCATAAAAGCAAAGTGTGTGAGAGAGAAGTGAAATGGAATGGGAGGTGATGCCCTAGTGGTTTTGTTATTCTCCCTTCAGAATAATTGCAAGTGTCAGTGTTCCCCTGCCACGATTAAGTAAGCGTCACACCCTATTAGCAAAATAATAGCATGTAATCCAAAGGCAAGTGGTGCTGATGGTGGTGGCGGTGAGGGTGTTGGGTTCAAGAGCCAATCGATTAGCAGAGTTCTATTGTTCGACAAAACCTAACAACCATGACGCGTGTAAGATCACAGGCTGTGACCCTGTCGAGTACACCATGCTGCTAAGAATGTTCCAGAATGTGTAATGAATAGACTAGCAATCATCACACTTAAATGTGGCTATAAATTCCTTTAATAAGATCTTAAGGCCTTCAGCAGGAAGGCTGTACCAGGGTCTCGTGCTCTCTATTCAGCAAACCTTCAGTACATGTAGTTAGGAAGTAACTGGACCCAAAAAAAGTCATGTTTATTGTATGGGGTTAAGTATAGAGAGAAGGTACTTGTGTTGAGATCATCCTGATCATTACTGCATTGACTACATGGTTGCTAAGTGTCTCCTAAGTTCTACAACTGCCATGAAAGGTGAAGAAAGACATGTGATGCCATATGATGATTTTTTTGGAGGGGCTTGGTTATTTTAATTCATTCGTCTTCAGCCAGCACTTTATCCTGGTCAGGGTCTCATGGAACATGAGCAGGAATTCATGATACGCCATGGACACACACTGACGCTTAGAGAGATTTAGAGTCACCGGTTTACCCACTGGCTTGTTTTTTTTTTTGGACATAACAAAAGGAAACCAACACGGACACAAAGAGAACTTTCAAAATTTCAAAGCTCAAGATCAAAATAGGGACCATGTAGCTGTGAGGAAGCAACAAGCCCAACGATGTACTGTGTTACTGTGTATCTTGTTGGCGTTGGTGGTGATGTTCATATGTTGAGCCATTTTTTGTGGTCTTGGCATTTTGTTGTCTTGGCATTACCAAGCACCAATTTTTCATTCCAGGCATTTAGGTTCTGGAAGGAAAACAATAGCTCTTCTTAAATGTGTAAGAGTTAAACTTTGAAGCATTTCTTTGCTTTCTTTCACTCTCAAGATGGCTAATCAGCAGGTATCAAGCGGCAGTGACAAAGTGCAAACTCTTGCAATGACACAGCGAAAATCTTAACTAACTGTTCCAATACATATTATAAATTTATAATGTCGTACTAGAGCAGCATGGTTGGGTGCATGCCTGTCCTTTTGCTCCCTTGCAGCTCTAGAGCCTGGGGTTTGATCTTGATCCTAATGTTCTTCTGATTCTGCACATTTTTGTTTCCTACTTCCCAAAAATCAAGGCATAGAGTATCAACTCTAGACCTACTATAGTATTCCCAAAATATGATCTGGATCTACTGTAACTCGGATAAGGATTATCCGGCTTCTAAATAATATAATGGCTATGAATAAATGCTCTAATAATTTCTGGTTTAGTTAACAAAGATTAAATCTATCAAGTCCTTGCCGACACCAAAGAATCGGCGACCTAGCGAAGCACGGAATGCAGTTCCCAGCTTTCTGATGACACACACAAACGTACACAAATCCCTCCACAAATCTATTACTCGAGTGTAAGCCTGAAGGTCACTTAGGGTGGAATCGATAAGTCCCACTGTGTAAACACCCCAATATCAAAGCTACATCCTCGTTGTTTGTTTGAGCCTTTTTTTTCTTCTTCTGCCTTGTGCAGAATCTGCCCCAATGGGTGAACCCACTGCCCTTTGCCTCAGGCTACCGGGGAACAAAAATGCTTCTTTTTTTTCCCCCTCTTCCCATAAACCTCAGTGGCTTTCTGCATGGCTCTGACATCTCACTGAAGCTGCTGAAAAACTTCCCGTCTGCTGCAGACATTCAGCAAATTGGCAGGGAAACAGACGTTTCAACAAAAAAGAGCATCAGAAGGGATCGGATAAAGGCACCAATTTGTTGTCTGGGGCAAAAGGTGAGACTGTAATTGAGGTGTCTCAGGATATCCCATATTTCTGTAGTGGTCTGCCTCTTTGCTCGATCTCACAGGTAACAGCATGTGTCTTGCACTTCCTTTTTCCTTTAAATAAGGACTGGTTATGTAATACTCTGCTTAATTCATGGTCATATTAAATCTTACATATGGTCCTGGATCGAGTCTGCATTGAACAAATCTAGGTAATAGGACCGAGGACAAAGAAATGAAAGACTTAAGAGTGGAGAATGACTGCTCACCATTAACAACCCAGCAAATAACAAAACTAAGCTCTACAATCCTCTGTTCTGTTCCGACGGATTTGAGTGCACTGGTGTCTAAGCCCCGTCAGTCGCGCAGCATCGGCTAGACCTGGAAGTGTATTTGTTTGGGGCTTTACGTTTTGTAACGATCCACAGAGTTAAGAAGTAACATTTGGTACTATCAGGAATGTCTGCTTTCACTACAGTACCTATCCGCAGGCTGAAATTATACAGTGCCTATATATTATACTGGAAATTATACTGGAGCTTATCCCAGGAACCTTAGGGCACGAGGCAGGGTACACCCTGAACTGGGTACCAATCCATCACCGGTCACACACAAACACACACATGCACATTATGGGCAATTTGCGGCTGCAAATGAACCTAATCTGAAAACCCACCAAACATGGGGAGAACATGGAAACTCCACATATACAGAGTAGAGTGGGGACGAACCCTCAACCCTGGAACTGTGAGACCACAGTGCTACAGTAAGAGTAGCATACTGTATTAGCATTGCATTAAATGCACATCTGCATTTTGGATCTATCTACAGATCTGGTCTTTAAAAACGCACGTTTTCAGAAAAGGGATCCCGCGACTTTCCGCGGGTGCACGCGGGAAGCTGTGAAAATGCCCTTCATTACCTGTAGGGGGCAGTCGTGTTTCAGTCTGAAGTATTGTTTGTCTACTGAAGCCGAAAAATGTGTTATGTCTCTTAGGCGCCCATTGACAGCAAGCGACAGAGCTCATAAACATGTCAAGCTCAAACTGATATGTATTTATTCTTCATTTTCTTCTCTCCTTCAATGATGGTACTTCTTTGACTGTATAATTATTATTAGTAGTAGTAGTTCTCCGAATTAATTATTGTTATTATTATTATTATTATTATTATTATTATTATTATTGTAACGCACCCGCGCGTGTGCAAAAAGATGTTAACATGTTTAATTCATGATCATACAACATACAAGTACAGTATATATTTTACAAAGTTAAAAGTCTAGCCAAGTCCAGTACTAAAAATGTGCAAGATTAGACAGAACAGACCAGACATGGTACAAATCTCTCTAAGAGACCAGCTCTGTGAGTCTTAAAATTACCTACACCCTGGATAAGTGGCTGACTCTAAACAACAGCTTCCCAGCAATTTTCCACCAAAGTCACTGAAGACGTGGTGGGAGACAGGACGCGTACCGTGTTTCTAATTATTTACTCCCGACACGTTAGAGGTGGCCAAACAAAGGTTAATAGTGCTGTCGGAACTCTTATCATCTCTGACACGTGTCAGCCTCGGCATCCCTCCAGCAATCACTCACAGATCCGTCTGATAGCAAGTGCGACACCCAGCCTTCCCCGCCAGCTGGGGCCCGGGGAGCGAGACTCGGAGAATTAGTTTGGATTTGCTGCATCAAATCATGCAGGGAAAGATTGATCTGCCACGATTGATTCCTCCACGATAAGCCGAAATAAACTCGGGTGAAGAAGTTGGGAGTCGCAGGGCAGATATTAAAAATAAACTCAGTGTATCTGGGTTCTGCAAGGGTTTTGAAATAGGACCAAAAAAGTGTATAAAGTTCTCGTAATAGGAAGCAGTACTAAATGAAACAGAACTCAATAACCAAATAGAATTTAAACAAATACAATGAGAGCAAATAAATAAATAGTCATCTGATGTAGAATACGAGGTCTTCTCAAGGTCGTTTGGTCTTTGTCTTATCCAACAGGTCTTTATGTTACATTATGTAATGAAATATTGTTTGTAAAAATACATTTGTATAGCTTATTTATATAACATGAGGCATTGACGTACATCCGCCAACCTGACATGCTGATATACTTTTGGCTTCAAAACTATTAGTATTAGTATTATTATTATTATTATTAGTAGTAGTAGTAGTAGTATTAATAATATGTACTTTTTGTTTACAAACTTCCTCAAACTTACGTTAACTCGTCTTTATTTATATACCAAAATTCTTTATTTATTAAAGAATTCTCAATTGACTTTAATTATTTATTTCAAGCACTGGCACCACATCATTGTTTCTAGCAATACATTTATTTAATTATTTAATTAATTAATTACATTTATTTATTTTTTACATTGTCACCACAGCTTTAATCTTTAATATATTCGTGTGGCTTTTATAATTTCATTTAGTTTATGTTATTTTATTTTTTTTAAAAAGTTCCACAGCTGTCAAAAATATCTAAGGCACATTAGTGCTTCTAATTTATTCCCTTTTAAAGGGTTTGGATTTAGTTCAAAATATAAAAAGATTTAATAAAGCTTATTTATAAGCCATTACAGCCACAATTATAAAGTGTACGTAATTTTAGATATTAAGATAAAAATAAAATGCAAGACGCTGTGGATAAGTATGTCTGCCAAATGCCGAAAATGCAAATAGATCAATAGCAATTTGCTCTTATTTGGTCTACGTTCAATTCCCATTCAGAGAACCAACCCAGCCGGTGTTCCACCATGCCCTCTCAGTGCCAATCCCAAGCCTGGATAATTGGAGTGGTTGCATCAAGAAGTGAATCCGGTGCAAAACGTGTGCCGAATGCAACCTTGAGACCTGGTGATCAGCTGCGGCGACCCCTAAAGGAGGCAGCCGAAAGCGCAACAAATTGTTATGTGTGAAAATCCTTATACATACAATACATCATTATTAACGTGAACCTTCAGATCTTGCATCTTGCTTCAGATCAGAACTCTAAGACATGACCTCATGACGTTCAGTCCCCGTCCTTTCCCTCGCTCGGAACTCACGTCCTGGTGTGTTTTTCCACACGTCCCCAAGAAACCTATTACTAGGCTTATCTCAGCTCACAGCCAGACAGCCGATAAAGCCGCTTACCCGCTTGTGCCGTGCAGGCTGGAGGACAAACTAGCTGTAGAACACCTTCTATGTGCGTCTGTGCTCGTGGAAACGTCTCCGGCACTCTGATGAACTCTACGCTTTTAATTGTTTCAAATCCTTCTACTCACACGCCTGTCTAAAATCGAACAATTGCTATTTAATAGAAACGTCACCCTGTATTAGGATGATTACATACAGAGTAATGCTCACTCGGCTTTCAGTAAAGATGGCAGACCAATTAGAGAGACTGTAAAAAAAATAAAAAAAGAATTTTCTTTCACTGCTGAATAAATGAGACAAATAAGTCCATTACTCATATGGAGCAGAGTTACACTTAACACCCCGAAGTTCACTGGCAAGTGCTTTATCCCTCTTACAGTCATCACTAACATGTTAGCAGTTTTAGGTTGTCCCTTCACAAGCCTCACGTTTTTTGTTTTGAGAGAGGAGTTAGCAACAAGCTACTGTAGGTATTGGACAGTAACGAGTAGCCTAGCAACATGCTACTTATTGGACAATAATAAGTAGCATAACAACAAGCTAGCCATCAGACAATAACAAGTAGCATAGCAACAAGCTAGGTATCGTACAATAACGAGTAGCTTAGCAACATGCTAGTTATTGGACAATAATAAATAGCATAACAACAAGCTAGCCATCACACAATAACAAGTAGAATAGCAACAAGCTAGTCATTAGACTATAACGAGTAGCATAGCAACAAGCTAGGTATCGGACAATAACGAGTAGCTTAACAACAAGCTAGCCAGCACACCATATCGAGTAGCATGGCAACATGTTAGACATCAAACAACAACGAGTAGCTTAGCAACAAGCTAGGTTTCGGATGCTAACAAGTAGCATAGCAACAAGCTACCTATTTGACAATAATAAGTAGCTTAGCAACATGCTACTTATTGGACAATAATAAGTAGCTTAGCAACAAGCTAGCCATCAAACAATAAGTTTAATAGCAACAATCTAGGTGTTGGACAATAACAAGTAGCTTAGCAACAATCTAGGTGTTGGACAATAACGAGTAGCTTAGCAACATATTAGTGATTGGACAATAATAAGTAGCATAGCAACAAGCTAGGTATTGGAAAATAACGAATAACATAGCAACAAGCTAGCCAGCTAACAATTAGTGAGCAGCATGAGCAGCAAGCTAGTAGTCTAATGTTAGCAATGAGTGTAATGTTAACGAGCAGCTTCTTAAAACACTGTTTCTTCTATATTTAACTGTGTCTATATATGTACTGCTAAAACCCATTTGGTACTGTTTATCGGTACATCAGAGTGATGTTCAAGTCAAACTAGGACTTTTGATTGCGCAGAACAACAAAACACAGTGATGAGAGTTAAAATCTGTCTTTATTTGGCTATATAATTCCCTAATAAAGTAATACACTACTGCACTTATCCCAGTGTTTCACCAGTGCTTGGATACCATGGAGGTAAAAAGTTTTCTCAGTGTGCCACCCGGAACCATGATCCGACTGCCAGTATGATTCACAGCTGAAACGTTGGCCTCCCAGGAACATGTGGAAATGGCTTGGAGTGAGGTCAGGACTGTACGGGGGTGTGATAATAACGCCCAGCCGAGTTCCTGTAACGTGTGATTGGTGTTGGTGAACGATTGTGTGTGCAGTTCACACAGACAGAAGCGGCTCTTCCACAAATTAGCGACGTTGATTTTCAAGGCTCAGGCGTTTCACTCTGTGAATGCTCACGGGAACGATTGGAGTTGGCTCGTCGTTCATGGACGTATGACCTTCTTTAAATTTAAATGTTTTACTGCAGATAAAAGTATCATCACTGTACTGTGAAGTCCCGATTTGACTTAAACGCACCCTTTATAATGTAATTGCAAACAGGAACCAACCTGTTTACCTGATGTTCCACATCAATAACTCTGAATGGATGAAAAAGTTGGTACAATTCACTGTAGTATAAGAGGAATGAAGCTCTTCAGAACATGCTGTTATAGGAAAGTGTGTGTGTGTGTGTGTGTGTTAGAGAGAAATACTGCAGATACATCCTTCTTCTGGCTAACACACAGAACTCATAATGTTGTCTCAGCCTCATGCTGTGCAGGACCGTCTCACACACTGTTTACAAAATATCACACACACACAGACTCCAGGCTAATGTGGAACACCTGGCAGCTCTTAAATTTCTTTGACCTCAGCACCGGTTTCACCTTGATGTTCAGGAGCGATGGCGGCGGGCAGCTGGCAGAAAGTTCGCTGCTGGCCCCGGTGCATTCTGGGACGTAATGTACAAGCACTCGAGGTCTGAGATGTTTGGCTTGTGCCAGCCGATGACAAAGTGCCCGAGGTGCTACGCTGTAACGCGCTCTGGTAATTGCTAACGAGGGAGAACAGGCGAGTGATTGATTCCCCGCTAACTAACATCCATCCTTTTTTGCTATCTGCTCCTTATGGTTCTCTCACACTTCATCAGCGTAAACGCAGACCCGGGAGTAGCTGAGAGCGTACGGCGAGACCTCTACAGGAGACGAGAAGCGTCATAATGATACGGACCATTTTAGAAGTGAATTATACAAAGTATGCGTTATTCCAGGTGTTTATAATGCTACATAACTGCTGTATAAGATCCTTGATTAGACCTGAACATATGTATACTTTCATAAAGGTGTACCGTCGCTTTTGTTTATTTTGATATGCAGTCAAGTCGACATAACACCTGAATGAAGGTGGCTGCTTCATACAGTATGAGTGCCATAATGCAATGTATACACATACTTCTGTTATGTCAGAGTTACTGTACATAAAGGTGATGTAACATGTCAAACAACAATGCACTGTTAAGAACGCTATTAACTGTCCTTAACATGTCATAACATGCTCATAACAAGTTTTTCATAATTATACGTTTAATATCTTCTTATTTAGGGAGCAGATGAAATGTACAGTACATACTGTACACGGGAGTACAAATGTTACTTACAGTGTCATAGCCTTGTCATAAGTGCTCCTAGACATTTTATAAGAACTTGTGTGCGGTGTGATGCGTCATAACACTGTCTTTTCTCATAAGCATTCTGTCAACTGTATTTAGTCTAAATGCATTATATACTGTCTGACGTAACTATTTAACTATGCCCTTAATGTTCATGTAGTTCAATGTTAGTTGTCATAAAAGGCTTAAGTATGCCTATGTAGGTTTTACGTAGACCTGTAGCCCTATGAACACACCCAACTGGGCAAGAAATGGTCTTGACCATTAATGAACCATTTCGAAGTAATCCTTTATGCAGTTCAGTTATCATGAAGGGGTAATGTAGGTCTTATGTAGCCCTATGAACACCACACCTTAAAGAAACTGTTGTCATCTCACTCGATAAATATAACTCGATCTCCGTGTAAAAGTTTGTTAAGTGGAAACAAATATAAATAAAATAAAACAAGTGATGTTTAAGCTCCGCCAGAGGCAAGTGTGACTGTGTGCCTTAATTAACGTGAGGCTTATTAATAGTTCAGCAATAAACTGCATAATTTAAACAATTATTAAAATGCCATGTACTCATTCAGCTCCAGGCAAGCAGACTGGATTTGTGAGTAATCAGGAAAAAGAGGCCAGTAATAAAAAATAAGAAAAAAGAGTCACAGAGAGAGAGAGAGAGAGAGAGAGAGAGAGACTTCCTTTTCCAATTCCTTGCATTTTCCACTTAGCAGCACTAACGACGCTGGCGTAGTAAATGAAAGCAATCAGGCGAGGGGATTTTCAAGAACCTCCCCACTGCCACTTGGAGCACAATGACAGATAATAAAAGCTGTTCCCTCCCCCTCTCTCTTTCTTCCTCCTTCCTGGAGATGGATGTGGTTGCAGGGGGTGAAGTGTATCCCAAGGACGCAGCAGTGAAGTGGAGGAGTGAGTCGGAGAAACGGAGCTAATGATGGCCCATCTCAAGCAGTCTGACTCCGGGCGTCCGGCCTGACAAGCGGCCTCGTTTAGAAACGCAACATCTGCCGAGCCGGTAAACACAATACTCAGAAGGATCCTGATCTCCAAAAGGGCCGGGATCGCAGTTCTGGGCACGTTCGCAGTTTTCACACGAAGCACACGGGCTTGCACAAGAGAATATCTACATAAATATAAATATATAAGGATATATGAGATGCATGAAAGAAATTTCAGAAATAAGGAAAAGGAAAATTTCCAAAAAGAAAAAAAAAGAAAAAATTCTGATTTAATAAAATAATCTCTCAAAATATAACGTCCACTGTTTCCACTCTAAGCACAATAGCCTAATCACAACTGAACATTGTGCACAACTAAACATTGGCACGCTTTCCTGTCGAGAGAGGCGCAAACACGTGTTGGAACATGGAGTGCTGTGATATTCTCTGGTTTATTCCCTGCATGTCCTGAACCAAACGACCTTGAGTTAACACTAAGTACCTACGTATCACGTATACATCAAAGAGTAGGAGCCTTTCATGTTCTGTAGAAATCAGGAGAAACAAAGCGAGGGAAGTATTATAGATGTTTTACAAACCATTGGATGTATTGCTGTTTATGGAATGAGGAAGGAGAGACAGAGAGGAAGCATGTGAAAGTCAAAGGAAAACACTAACATTGCCACTAGGTACTGGGGTAGTTCCACACCAGGCATGTGAGCGATATTAGAAAAGACAAAAGGAAAGGTGGAAATAAAACAAAAGACAAACATAAAAGAGAAAAAGACAAAAAAAGAAAAAAGAAACATAAGAGCCAAAAGACAGACATAATAGAGAGAAAGACAAAAAAGAAAACAGACAAAAGAAAAAGACAAAAAAGAACAAACATCAAAAAGACAAAAAAGAAAAAAGTAAAAAAAGAAAAAAGACAAACATAATAAAAGACAAAAATAAAAAGACAAACATAATAAAAGAAAAGAAAAAAGACAAAAAAAGAAAAAATACAAATATAATAAAAGACAAAAAGACAAAAAAGAAAACAGACAAAAGAAAAAGACAAAAAAGAACAAACATCAAAAAGACAGAAAAAGGAAAAGGTCAAAAAAGACTAACATAATAAAAGACAAAAAGAAAAAGACAAACATAATAAAAGAAAAGAAAAAAAGACAAAAACAAAAAATATAAAAAGACAAAAAAAGAAAAAATATATAATACAAGAAAAAAAGACAAAAAAAGAAAAAAGACAAATATAATAAAAGAAAAAAGACAAAAAGAAACATAAAAGACAAAAGACAAACATAATAAAAGAGAAAAAGACAAAAAAAGAAAACAGACAAAAGAAAAAGACAAAAAAGAACAAACATCAAAAAGACAAAAAAGAAAAAAGTCAAAAAAGAAAAAAGACAAACATAATAAAAGAAAAGAAAAAAAGACAAAAATAAAATATAAAAAGACAAAAAAAGAAAAAATATATAATACAAGAGAAAAAGACAAAAAAGAAAAGTGAAAAGAAAAACAAAATAAAAGAGAAAAAAAACAAAAAGAGAGATAGAAAAAGAAAAAAAAAGAAAAGAAAAAAAGATATAAAAGAAAAAAGGTAAATCAAGAGAAGAGAGAAAAGACAAAAGAAACCAGTGGCATTGTGAGGGTTGCCCACTAGAGGGCAGTGTTTGTGAGTTGTAGTTTTTGTTTCGTATACTCAGTTTCCCAGAACAAACAGGTATTTATAACAATGCTAATGAGTTTCCTCAGTACAGGTGAACATCCGCGTCACCTGACTGAGGTGCCTTCTGGGCATTAATTTCAGTTCTGTTAAATGGGTTTTGTTTGATCTGGTTTTGTTTTAGTTTGTTTGATGATAGTTGGCCTTTTTGTTTATGGAGCTTTACGTTAAGTTTGTTTCCATTAAGATGTCTTTGTCTTTGTGTCTCCTAGCAGGATTAGCCTCTAGGAGAATTAGCTTTTTGTGTTTATCCTCATGTGTAAGTAACCCCCATTGCATGTTTAGTTATTAGTCTGTATAAATACTAATGAGCGCATTACTAACATGTTTAGATCATAGTCTGTCTAGTCTTCGAGTCTGTCTAGTCTCATCGTCTGATTACTAACCTGTTTAGCCACTAACCTTTAGAGATCTTAGTCTGTTCCATACCTAGTCTGCTGTGTACCTTGTCTGTTCATCCCTTGGGTCTCAGGCTACTAGCCTGTTTAGCAATTGGTCTGTTTGGCTACTAGCTATCTTAGCAGCCAATGGGCGTAACAGCTAGTAGACCTAGCCAAGCCTGTCTTGTGTGTTTATCCCTTGCATGTATAGTCCCCTGTGTTTAGTCCGCTAGTCTGTGTAGTGTGTCTCGTCTCGTCCAGTTTGTATCCCATGTCTGTATTGTATTAGTGTGTGTATAATTCCTAGTCTATGTATGTTTATGTTTCTTATGAGTTCTGTTTGTAGTATGCTCCACGTTTTTAGCCAACTTCCATTGTTTGTTTCTGTTATTATTAAAGCCTTTGTTTCACGGCACCCCCTCTGCGTCTATGCCTTGCCACACCAGGCCCACAGTCCAACACCAGCAGTTCGTGACAGGCATTTTATTTTATTTTTATTTTATCACTCATGTTTTGAGATGAAAGTGCTGTAAGAGAGTGTAATGTTCTAGTGTCTAAAGGACAGGATTAGATGTAGAAAGTGTCAGCGATATTAATGAATGTAAACATAAAGTGCATAAAGGGGGAAAAAAGTATAAAAATGAAGGCAGACGAATTTGCAGCAAGGCCATTGATGATACTCGGCTCCTTTCATAGCCATAATGATAATTATTATACACACACACACACACACACGAAGCGAAGGTGAAGTAACTGACTGTAGCTTGTCTTTTTGATGTGGACGCCACAATTGCCCAATAAATGGGTTCAAATTCACACTCGGGTTCCTTTTATTCGGTCCGAAAAAATAAATTGTCAGCATTTTTCTTTATAATCGACCTCTTAAAACATGACCAGGGAATATAAAATGCACGGCTGAGAGCGGGTGCGAGCGGGAGGGAAACGGCCCGCCCGGGTGTGACGTCACCTGCTGTCTTTTATAGCGAGGTCGGAGTTTTAGTTCTCATCTAAATTGCCAGGTAAATTGCATTATTATCTTTCAGGTCCGCCGCTCCATCACATTCCTGAGCCGTCCGACTCGCCGGCCACTTGACGGAGGACATCAATACCTGCCAGCGCTATGCAGATTGCAGTAGTGTGACCCGACACACACACACACACACACACACACACACACACACATGCACAGCTCAGGTGAGACAGGATCAGAACAATGCACTACTTGCTCCAGGAGTTCATGTAGATTTTCTGCTTCCTGTGTTTATGAGATACATGACTGCATGCCTGTTATAGTGATCACACACTCGAGACACAACAGCACAAACAGAGTGAAGCCTGACCTTTCGATAACACACACACACACACACACATCCCCCAGCTGTCGAAACAGAATCAGCCACGAGCCATGATTCATTAAGGCTTTAAGTAACTCCCAACCCTGTGTGCGTGTGTGTGTGTTTGTGTCAATGCAGTGACTTGGAAAAGGAAAATAAAATAATGAATAAATAAATAACACTTACCTTATGATTGATGACGCAGAACGACAGCACGCGGAGGAGAAGAGAAAGAAAACAGCATTAGTGAGGGTTAAATGTGTTCAGGTTTAATAACTGTGAACTCAGAGACACACACACACATACACACACACACAGATAGAGGGGAAAAAGACAGACAGATAGACAAACAAACAGATAGACAGACAGATAGACCGACAGACAGACATATAGACAGACAGACATATAGACAGACAGACAGACAGACAGTCAGAGA
This sequence comes from Channallabes apus, assembly GCA_030522415.1. Lineage (NCBI taxonomy): Eukaryota > Metazoa > Chordata > Actinopteri > Siluriformes > Clariidae > Channallabes > Channallabes apus. Next base: position 8,723,119 of record CM060110.1, read on the forward strand.
GATATATAGATAGACAGACAGACAGACATATAGACAGACAGATATATAGATAGACAGACAGGCAGACAGACATATAGACAGACAGACAGAGAGATATATAGACAGACAGATATATAGACAGACAGAGAGGTATATATATAGATAGATAGACAGACAGACAGACAGAGAGATATATAGACCAACAGACAGACAGCGAGATATATAGATAGACAGACAGACAGACATATAGACAGACAGATATATAGATAGACAGACAGGCAGACATATAGACGGACAGACAGAGAGGTATATAGATAGATAGACAGACATATAGACAGACAGACAGACAGACAGACAGACAGACAGAGAGATATATAGATAGATAGAAATACAGACAGACAGACAGCTGGTCATCGGTTCATTGTTCTGTTGGTCATCGGTTCATAATTATTAACATCACATACAGGAAAGAGAAGTAAGAATTTAAATCCCTGACGGTTAATGACTTTGTATAATCATCCAGAAAAATATAAAACTGAAGTTAAAAAATCACTTCAAATCGATTTCCGAAAATGTAAGACCTACAGGAGACGGGTGTGTGTTGTATAAATCATTGTATTTCTGTATGATGTTTCAGACTACATACTGCTCATCCAGAAGTGGCTTAAACGCCAGTGAAGGTGTCGCTTGGATTTATGAGCCTCCTAATCAATGCAGCGCTTCACTTTAAGACAGTTTGTGTAAAAGCGGTTGTAATGTACTGCATATAAAACGTGTGTATTACACACTGCTGTGCAGGATAAATCACGCAGCCACTCGGTTTAATTCCCAGGAGAAAAATCATGGATGTGGGTTTGGGATACGAGCCAAACCCTCAGCGCCTTGGCTCCAATCCCAAAACAACATTCAGGTCTTTCATTTATTTATTTATTTTTTTGTTGTTCAAATTTATAAGCCTTTGTACACTCGACCTTAATTGGAAAAGTTCTGTGTTCCACCTTGCCATTTTAACCTTTTTACAACTTCACAGCGCAGGGCAAATAAATGACTCCTGCTAGAGGTTCGGAAAGTAAATGAAAAGCGGAGAACGGGAAGGTGGAAAAAACAATTAGGGACACTGAATGAAGAGGCTGGATTAGAAAATCCACTAGTTGTAGTTTCCTATATATATTCATAGCTGGCTATTTGGTGTGTGTGTGTGTGTGTGTGTGTGTGTGTGTGTGTGTGTGTGTGTGTGTGTGTGAGAAAGAAACAAGAGGCTGCATTAATATGACTTTTCCTGGTCCCATTACTCGTCTTTACACTAAAGTTAATTATTACATGAGAACATGTATAACATCGTAAACCGGCACAACGGGAAGAACTTCAGCAGTTTCTCTTAAAGTTAACATTTAAAAAACAGGAGCTTTACCCTTTGACCTCCTTGAGTTGGTTGCTTCAGTTAGTAAAAAACCAAGCAAAGCTGCTTTATATATATATATATATATATATATATATATATATATATATATATATATATATATATATACATTATTCTTTTTTTTTAATGAAGACTAAATTAAGGTTAAGTGAGGTTTAATGTCTATTTATTTGTTTATTTATTTGTATATTATTTAAATGTTTTGATTGTTTTCATAGACAAAACTATGATTATACTGTTGGAAATTGGTAATATTGGTAATATTTTTGGGTGGCAGGAACGGATTATCTGCATTTACATTATTTCCTATGGGACAATGTGTTTCACAACACAACATTTCAGTTCGCCTTCGGAACAGATTCAATTCGTATGCTGGGTTTTTCAGTTTCCCTTATCATTTAATTATTTTTTTTCATTTTGCTGCTCACTTTTTCATTTTGTCTGTTTGGTATTTCCCTTTCACTGCTCAGTTTTTCAGGTTTTTCAGGTTAACTGCTTAGTGTTTCAGTCTCGCTACTGTTTCTTTAATTAAGCTGCTCGGATTTTCAAATTTCGCTTTTAAATTTTTAAATTTTGCTGCTCCGTATTTCACTTCCTCTGCTGTTTTTTTTTTTTTTTTTACAGTAGTTTTTTGTTGTTGTGTGTTTTAGCATCATTTTTTGTTGTTGTTTGTTTTTACAGTGTTTTTTTGTTGTTTGTTTTCACAGTAGTTTTTTGTTGTTTGTTTCTACAGTAGTTTTTGTTGTTGTTTGATTTTACAGTAGTTTTTTTGTTGTGTGTTTTTACAGTAGTTGTTTGTTGTTGTTTGTTTTCACAGTAGTTTTTTGTTGTTGTTTGTTCTAGCATCGTTTTTTGTTGTTGTTTGTTTTTACAGTGTTTTTTTGTTGTTTGTTTTTACAGTAGTTTTTTGTTGTTTGTTTCTACAGTAGTTTTTGTTGTTGTTTGATTTTACAGTAGTTTTTTTGTTGTGTGTTTTAGCATCATTTTTTGTTGTTGTTTGTTTTTACAGTGTTTTTTTGTTGTTTGTTTTCACAGTAGTTTTTTGTTGTTTGTTTCTACAGTAGTTTTTGTTGTTGTTTGATTTTACAGTAGTTTTTTTGTTGTGTGTTTTTACAGTAGTTGTTTGTTGTTGTTTGTTTTCACAGTAGTTTTTTGTTGTTGTTTGTTTTAGCATTGTTTTTTGTTGTTGTTTGTTTTTACAGTGTTTTTTTGTTGTTTGTTTTTACAGTAGTTTTTTTGTTGTTTGTTTTTAAAGTGTTTTTTTGTTGTTTGTTTCTACAGTAGTTTTTGTTGTTGTTTGATTTCACAGTAGTTTTTTTGTTATTTGTTTTCACAGTAGTTGTTTGTTGTTGTTTGTTTTTAAAGTGTTTTTTTGTTGTTTGTTTCTACAGTAGTTTTTGTTGTTGTTTGATTTCACAGTAGTTTTTTTGTTATTTGTTTTCACAGTAGTTGTTTGTTGTTGTTTGTTTTCACAGTGGTTTTTTGTTGTTGTCTGTTTTTACAGTAATTTTTTGTTGTTTGTTTTTACAGTCGTTTTTTGTTTGTTTTTACAGTAGTTTTTTTGTTGTTTGTTTTTACAGTAGGTTTTTTTGTTTTGTTTTTACAGTACTTTTGTTCATCAGGTTGTTTATTGTTTCGCTACTCTGTTTTTCAGCATCACTGCTCAGTTGCTTCTGCCATCGTCATTGGCCAGCTTCTCTTGAGTCTGCGCTACAGGACCGCATTCTGATTGGCCGGTTAGTTACAGAGACATCTAGCTACATGCATCAAAAAACGTAGATTTGTGTTTTCCAGGTAAAAGGTTCTATAATGTTAACTTTTCCCAAACAATTTCAATGAGCTGTTTTTTAATTAAAGAATTAAAGGGTTTACAATTGACGTGTATTGTATAAAAGTTTAGTCAGTGGTTACTTGAAATATTAATAGCCAGGCTATACGTTCCGGGAGATGCTGTAGAGAGGAAGTGTATAAGATCATAATTATGAAGAGGCCCCCTGCGAAATGTTTGCCTAGGACCCCAACAAACTCTACAATCACCCCGGAGTGTGTATCAGCATTAGCACTTCTATTTTGGTCTTTTCTGTACAGAAATATGAAGTGCAGTCCGTTGATCAAAAGTCCGATGCAAACTCCCATTTTGCTTTAACTTTGTACAAAGTTTCTCTCATGAAAATCAAAAATGCACAAAGTCGGTGAGGCAGAAGGGTAAATTGTGCCAAAATCCATTGAAGGCTAGTAGGCCTGGGTTTACTGGGTTTTTATTGAACAGAGCTAAAAAGAGCATTATACAGCTGATGCACCGAACAACAACAGGGGAGGCTTCGCGAATGCAAATAGTACCCATCTCGGGTGGAATACCGGTCCCCTGAGGTACATAATTAGCCTGATGCTATTTAAAATGCTACCTGAAAGTGGCAATTAGCGTAAGTGACCACAACCACTTAGTCTACATCACTAGGAGAGCCACAGCAGGGGTAATCATCCTTAAAAACACACAAGAACTTCAGATTCGGTTCTGACAGACAATCGATGGCACTCAACCATACACAAAAGTTTGTGTGCACACGTGCCTGTGTGTGTGTGTGTGTGTGTGTGTGTTTGTTGTATGGACAGGGAATAAAAGAGCTGCCATAATACCTTTATCTCCCAAGCAATCCAACCTGCTTTCTTCACTGCTGTATGAATCAATGAATGCTCAGTTATTTGTGTGAAAAAAATGTTTAAAGTGCTTATCTACAGCTGTATGGTCAGGCGTGTTCTCACTACAATGAACCATGTAAACACACACACACACGTGCGAATAACCATGAACCTGGGGCTAGGTATACTGTAGGTGGCTGAGTCTACTGTTGACAATTAACTCATCTCTGGAACCCGCAGTCATCATTACATTGAGACACGGTCCGTCCTGATGACGTCGTCTGGTAGCGCGGGCGTCGTGACGTTTGAGAGATGAGACAAGCTTGCTACTACCTTCTAAAAGGCAAAGTGCTCACATAAAGCTATTTAGGCACGGGCTGTTAAACTTTAACAAACCGACACTGCCGGATTCCCAGTGCACGGCCCCCAGTGGGGCGATAAACGCCTCCCTAAATACTCACCGCAGCCGGCTCGGGCCCCTCAACGATGCTGGATGGTAACAAGATGTTTCACTCAGCCTTTTTAATTACACACCTAACAAACAATTAATGGGCTCGATATAAAGGGCCTTGTAAAGATGTCTGCTGGGTGGGAGGGTGTTAGGGCCGGAGTTTGGGGAGAGGGCAGCACATGAGGGGATGGCAAGAGGGAAATGGAGACAGAGACAGATAGAGGGGGTTGGAATGGTTCGAGGGTCCTCGCGAGATCTTGCAGCGTACAGACATTTTAATAGATTTCATGAAGTGTTGACTAATTCGAGGTCAGTTGGGGTCGTTACGCCGGAGAGCAGTGTGTATGTGTGTGAGGGATTTAACCGCAAGCCCATCTCTGCTCACCTTCACACTGCTTACCTTCACAGTCTGCAAGTCCTTCACGGGACTTAAGAGATCTTCCTGAGCGGAGTGACTGTGTGCGAGTGTGTGACAAAATGGGGTTAGAGAGATCAGGGTGATAGTCTGGATAGTCAGGTTTGTGGGAAAGTCTTGGAGAGGACTCAGAAACTATGGCGCTTATGACTTGGATGGAAGAAACACCCATTATCCTTCACACCGGCTCCGCCTAAGTACCCATGCTCACTCTTCTTGCTCCGGGTTCCAATCTGAGCCGGAAAAGCAGCACGAGATCAAACAGACATCCTGATGAAAACACCCCGCTAAAACCGGCGTCTCTACCTTCATCGCTGAGACCCGCTGTTAAAGAAACATAATCAAGAGCGGAGCGGTGTGACGAAGCAGAGTTACCATGAAATCCCCAGAGTTTATTATTTTCCCACAAGAGCAGGTGTTTAATATGTCGTAAACCATCTATTTTACTCCAGTATGTCACAGACTTGTTAGAATGCAATCCATCTCTCGGCCCGCTGCACGCTTCTGTTTTTCAGTCCTGCGCTCACACTCACACACACACACACACACATACACGCACAAAATAAACAGCACGTCCGGTGGTACTGTAGCCTTGCTCTTCTGCTTGTCAGTCTCCGACACTGTTATGATGCATTTAACGTCGCGGAAGTGGGACAAACTCACACGAGTAGAGTCAGGGAGAGAAAGGGTGTTGAAAAGAAAGTTACTTTAAAGGTGATTCTATTCAACGTTTTTATCTGGCCAGGCTTGAACTTGATTACATTATTAATGATATACTAAAAATAGTGTGTGCGAGAGAAAGAGAGAGAGAGAGAGAGAGAGAGAGAGATTGCTTACTGCAATAACCTTAAAGTCCTAAAGATTAACATGTGGGACACACACACATTTGTCTTATTGTACTTGTGAGGACCTTCCATTGACATGATGATTTATACAGTTAATAAACGCAACATTAATTCTAATTCTATCCCGACACTTAACTAACAAAATTTTTATATTTAATATTACTTCTTTAAAAGGTGAAGTTAAATGTCCGAACAAGGTCACAACTGTCTGATTGTCCTGTCCTCCCAGACACAACCCGGTCATCAGCATGTCCAATTGCGATATGACTGGCAGCTGTGTTTCTCTGGCGTCAAACCAACAATAGGGGGGGAAACGATAAAGCAGCGCCATGCTGCAATACGAAAATATGACCGCAATAACAACGTGATGTTCTGCCGTTTCTTTTTCACCGCTTGACACGTCCGACTAATTTTCACAACGGCATGAATTCTGAACCAGACTGGATTAGAAGAGGAGCTGCAATCAAACGACTAAGCGAAAAGTCTGTCCACTTGGCGGCCATGTTGGCAGCGCTCCCGGGTGGCTATTTCCAGGCTCCTATCTGGTTGATCGCTGCGAGATCGCTAAAACCAAACACAGATTTGTAATTAATGTTCGAATTGGATGCACAATCTGTAAGTGATTTGTCGTACTTGGCATGGAGAAAAAACAACAACAACAACAAAAAAAATAAAAAATCACGCAGCACTGGTCATTCATATTTCGGCGCCATCTTACATAAGAATGTTTCCATGGTAACGGGGATCGTCAGGCTGGAGACTAGCAGTTGAATCACAAATAACAGGAAATGTCAAGACATAATAGCTCCTACATCATATGTCATGCACTGTATGGCTTGGCAGATGCTTCCACAGATGCTATAATGTTGTAAAAAAAAAAAGTATTTGCCTCATCCTGATTTTGCATATTTAAATAATTCAGATCATCCAACAAAGGTTAATATTATACCAAAGCTGAGCTGGTGAATCAAGCTGGTAAATCAAGAAGACACTGACAATGTAAAGCATGCACAAAGATCTCAAAAAGCAACAAATCATGCTGTGAATTAAAAAAAAAAGAGAAAAAGAAAAGCAAGAACAGACGAGAAACCGAGTGATTGACATGCATTAGTCAGGAAGGGGCAAATACTTTCTCACAGTACAGGCTAGCTTGCTTGTGCATTTAGTTAATGAATTAGTTTAGTGCTTTGGGATTTAAATTTGCTGCATGCATAACCCATTAAGACAATATGCTAATTACCCAAAGGACAATGTCTTATAGCTCTAGACGTGAACATCCAAGACTTGATAAAATCTGTTTTTTGTGACAAGCATGTACTACTGTATACATTTTGGGGAAAGAAATTCTTCTTTTTTTCTTTGGATATCCCAGCTTTACTTGGGTCAGAGGTCAGGGTCGGCCGAGATACGGAACCCTTGAAGCAGAGAGGGTTAAAGGTCGTGCTCAAGTGCCCAACAGTGGCACCTTGGCAGGTCTCCTGGTTACAGCCTCAACCACCGAGTCACCAATGAAGTCATTTTGTTTTATGATGACTCCCAATAAATGCTCTAAGAAACATATAATTCTTTCCTTTTTTACAGTCAATACTACATCGAATCGTATAAAGCTAATCAAATCAGAGGAAAACCAGATGAGAGGGGCTTTAAAATGTGCCGAATCACAGACAAATAGCATAAAAGTAAGAGAAGAGGGAAAAATAATAAAGAAAGAAATGATAACTGAAATAAGACAGAGGCCAAACGATGTAGGAGGGCTGAGAGTGGATGGAGTAACAAGGGGACTAGAGAAGAAAGATAATCTGTTGCCATGACAATGGGTTTGTGGAAGTCAGTGTGGTACAGTAATTACCACTGCAGGTCCTCGATCTTCTTGCTCTCTGACATTTAGTTAGACGTGGTACGGTGCTGAAAGTCCGCTAAGAAGCAGAAGCAGAAGAAATAGGACAAGGGGGGAGGGCGGACGTCGAGGCTGGGATGAAGTTGGATATGAGCGACAGGTGGAATATGACAGAGCTTTTTTCATGAATTATCCATTTGTTAGACCTTCATGCTGTGGTGTGGTCACTGTGGGCCTGAGCAAACTTTTTTTTACTATGAAACTACATTCAGTAATATCAAGGTGGTAGTGTTGCTACTTAGATATTGTACAGTTTGTCAGGACTGCATTGGCATCAAAGATAGGATCCATGTACCAACACAAACCACCATTATTCACATGGATGGCTAACCTCATCGATATATACTGTATAGCCCGTCCATCTACTGTAGGAATCTTTGTAGTCCAACTAGGGACCATGGAGGCCAATAGTGACCATTGTATTTATTTCCATCTTTAAAACCATGGTAGGACCTCTTGTCAGCATCCACATGCTCAATTACACACTTCAGACAATTTAGCAATGCCAATTAGCCTAATCTGACCGTTTTAGGAAAACCCAGTAAACAACCATGCACACAAACCCTGAGGCAGGAATCGAACCCTTGACCCTGGAGGTGCAAGGTGACAGTGCCAACCACTAGGCCAATACAGAGAGGGAGGTTCAAGAAGAACAAGTGCACCTAAGTGAGGCTGGTTGACCACCAGGAACCTGTGTTTGAACAAAGGGTGTAGGGAATTAAGTCATTGTAATATTGAGCTATTGAAGATCCTTCAGCACAACCTCAACACAGCATACTAGTATGACCTGTCCTGCCACAGCCACTTAGCCTTGTTGTTCTAGATTTTCAGACTTGTCAAGACAGGCCCCCTAATGAAGATCTACCCTACCCAGATCGCTCTGCTCCCCTGGAAATTGGATGCCAACTGGTGTATCTAGTTAAGTCCATCCAGTACTCATAGTGCACGATCTCTAATACTGAATCATCTGAAAAGGCTACAGTCGTAAAAGCTAGAAGATCGTAAAGGTAAAAGCACAGATGCGGGCACTAGGAAGAGCAAGGTTCCTAGAGGTAACACCTTTTTGGAAGATGTTTGACAATGGCTTAATCCTCCCTATGCCATTTGAATTGCCCGAATACTGAGAAAGCTTGACTGTATGTAATCTAGTCGCAAATGCAATCTTAATTCCTCGCAGTGTCCAAAATCTACCATTAAACTGGTGGCGTAGCGCTGCTACAGTACGTGATTAGTTTATTGGAGTAAAGAGACTCTGTTATAAATAAAGACGCTCTTAGGCGCTCCTGCAAATTACCACACGATAAGAGAGGAGCGAGATGAAGAGACAGACACAGACAGTAATTATTATCATAGCAAAAAATGCGAAGACGTCAGCTCCAATTCCGTCGCTCCCTCATTATGCCGTCACGCAGCGACGAGTCAGGCGGAGACGATGCTGCTAGATCTGTGCTAAATCTGGGGTAATGAAGATAGCATTGAGTCCGCAGGAAGATAGCAGGGTGCATCCTGGGGGAAACTTCGTCTCAGTTAGTGTGTGGGTTAGAACACATTAGTATTACTACGTTTAGTAGTAGAAAGGCAGCACTAGCCAAACAAAGAATGAAATGAGCTCTGTGCTAAATATTGGCTACGTTCCCGTTCACATATATTCAGCTAATGTTAGCAAATTAGATAGATCAAAGACAGGCCAGAAAACAACAAAGAATTATAGGTACTGTATTGTCAGAAAGTGCTACCATAAAAACATTATACTGGAAGCAGACAGAGAGGTCAGAGAGGCTAATTGATTAGAAACAAGGACATGAATGAAGAATTGAAAAGCAGACAAGCTTTAAACCTTCGGGTTTTCAGGAATAAAAAGTAAACGGCAGAATCAATTGTTTTACCGAAAAGCTTTTGTGTCAGACAGATTTTATTTAAGCTGGGTTCGGCCCAGGTGCTCCAGCGGAACCGGTTCGTGCCATCCGGGCCTCATATTGTGGAGGCATTATATTCATTTAGTCTCGCTAAAAGGTAAAGCAATCCACTCACTGGACTAATTACAGATGTTCCCATCTGGCTCCAAGAGATGCGGTAATTTAGACGTAATCAAATTACCCTTGTTATAATGTTTCTGGAGCTGTGAGGACAGAGCGTTCAGGTGTCTTTGGATAGCTGTTAATAGAGTGGAAAAGCTGAGAGGTAAAAGACAGCACTGTCCACGCATATTACGCCTACACGACACTTAAACTATGACGGTATTCTATTTATTTATTATTTCGAACAAGACACTCCAAGATTACACAGTAAGATGCCATGCCAGGTAGATTCTTGTTACCTGTTGCTATGCTCTTTAAGACTGGTCCAAAAAATGTCCAGCTTTAGCATGCATGCCTACATATATAAAAATGGAGGCTTCAGAAATCAGTTTGTAAATGCAAAACCATTTCTAAAGGAAAGCACATCAAAAGTGTTTGCATGTAAAGCTCACCATCAGCTGAATGCGGACCTAAACCTATTATCAGTGCTGGTTCCGTTACCCTGATGTTTGGGCATTCTTTAAAAAGTCGCTAGGTTTTTAAAAAGGTTTCTGTCTTTCGAATGCACCTTACAGCCAATACCCAAATGTCTGCTCAGTGAGTAATAGATGGATTTTCATCTAATCTAATCTAACCTAATTACCATCAGCCCAAGTTACTCGTAAATCAGGTACCAGGTGATATTATGTGGTGCAAGCCTAGAAGATTAGAGATGGTATCCAAGGCAAGGCAGACTGCAGACTGTAGGAAAATATCAATAGGTAGTTTTGCCAGATTTAGCAGGTGGTTTCCAGCCCGAAAACATAGAAATGCTCACAAACCAAAAAAATAATTTGTTCGATATTCAGTTCAGCATTCCATCACGGCAAATTTTCGACTGTACCGTTGCAACAACACATTAGACAGCTACACAAGAGCAGGCAGACGAACTTACGAAGCCGCAACATGGCTCAACACTGGACAGGAGTGTTGGCAATAAATGCCCACCTTCTAACCTCTACACCAGTGGTCCAAAACCACAGAGGCCATGGATGATTGGGTTCATTCATCTTCTATACTGCTTATCCTGTCCAAGGCAGGGTACAATCCATCGCACACTAGAGGCAATTTGGAAACGCCAACTAGCCTAATCTACATGTCTGTGGAAGGAACTCGGGGGAATCCGACCAAGTATGGGGAGAACATGCAATCTCCGGTGGTGGGAATCTAACTCATGACCCTGGAGGTGCGAGGCAACAGTGTTAACCATTACACCATTGTGCCGCCTTTATGTACAGTATTATTTCCATTTAATTGCTTGATTGATCACTTCCACCTGTAGCTTTTTTCAGACATTTTTCTGTATCGGTTTAGATGCCCAATAAAATGAAGCTAATGTTACTAGCTAATCTACCCAATATGAGTTCTTGGAAGATCAAAACCACCCGATGACGAGACACCAGATGACTCTGAGACTGGCAACAAAAAGAAAGCTGCAAAAAAGTTTGGAAATCACTGCTGAGGTGCACTTGCTAACAAACACCACCAGGTCTAAATAACCGACGACACCCAAACTGAAACCCCTTCAGGCGGATGACCTGTAACTTCATGAAAGAAGAAATACTGTACAAACCTCTCTGGCTCAAATGTCTAAAGCTGAACGTTTTCAATTTCTGGTGCTCTTGCAGACACAGATTAAAAAATATAAGTGTAATTGTCCATGAGTATGTATGATAATTATTATACCGATATTAATATAAACCTGCACCACTGTCACCTCTGCTGTTATAGAAACTGAATCAACACCCATCTGAATCCAGAATTCCCCCACGCTATAATAATAATAATAATACAGAGAGAACATGGACCTCGCATCCTAGACAGGATCCATCAAGTATGTGCTTGATATTTATACCGTCGGAAGAGATTTCATAACATTTCACAAGAAGACGGTGTTTGCTACTGTTGCAAGCCGACGATTCAGAAACGCGAGCTTTGCATTACCCTGAAATGCCATGGAAAAGGTTGGATATTGGAAATCGCTACTCTAAAGCACGTTAATCGGGTGGTGGTGGAGCTCAGAGGTGTACAGGTGGCAACATTGGCATCGGCTTCATCAAGGCCGAGGGCGCGATCCATAAATCATTACAACCTACAGGTTGGCGGCGCTTATCTAACTGCAATTCATTTCCACGGTTATATATTTCTTTAAAAGGTCAGCCCTCCATTTGCGTCTATTCAAGCCACAAACACTCGCCCACGTCACCTGAGCCACAGTGTCACTGATATTGCCCTGGCCTCATGAGATCACATAAAACACACGAAAAAAACAACAAAACAAAAAACAGGAACAGGGTAATTGCAGGGGAAGGAAACCGAGAATCCGAAGCTGGAAATCTCAGCCTAATCATGTCCATCTCAGCTAATCCACACACCAGGGACCTTTCTCAGATGTCACATATGCTCTATAAATATCTGCATTTTCCATTCCTTTAAAGCAAAGTACAATTGCGCTGATGCTTAGAACTGCTTGCGCGTTGGCACGAGGTCAAGATAAGCTTTCGATACAATGTGCAATTTATTGCGCGGTCACTTGAAATGATAGACCTGTCCTGCCGATCAGTCAGCTCTCCAGAGCGACAGCAGGGCTTAGCGAAGCTGAGTGACCTTTAATATCGCAGAAATGAAATACTGTATAACGTATATGAGGGAACTGGAAAAAAAAAAAAAGAGAGCATGCACTTAATTCAGTTTGTTCCGAATGAGTTTTTTTTACTGCAACACCAAAACTAGACTTTTAAAGGTCCCATATTATTCTATTTCTTTAAAGAGTTAACAAAGGTCTCAGAGTTCCCTCTAAGTGTGTGTGTGTGTGTGTCTTGATACCACAGTTGAAATACCCCTCAGATAATGAAGGTTTTAAAAAGAACAGTGACCCATAAACCTTTCTAGTTTAATATGCATTCATTTATACTGTTGCTTATGAAAAAGCATTACAGCAAGGCTCTGGGTTACTGAACAGAAGGTTGGAGGTTCAAGCCCCAGGACCACCAAGCTGCCACTGTTAAACCCTTGAGCCATTGGGGTGCTGTGTCCTGGCTGACCCTGATCTCTGACCCCAGCCTCCAATCTTAATCTTAATGCATTTAAATTTTAGGGTTCTCTGATATTGGTTTTACGATGCTATGAACGCTACATAATTTTTCATACATTATAAGGATAGCTACAAATTGTAACACATTTTCATACATTTACATACAGTATGAATGTATAGGATCATATTTCCAGTGATTTCATAGTTTAAACCTTAGTATATCATACTGTAACACTAGTTTATTATGACCTTTGAACTCAGTGCTGCCCTCTCTTTTCCATCTTTGGCACTGCATGATGAACACTACTTATTCTTCAGCGCGATCTATTCATATTGCGCCATGCATTACAGTAGGTACAAAGTGTAAATCCACATACTGTATAAAGTGCAAATATTTCATAAGTGATTATAACTGTGTATGTAAGGTCTTATGAATGCAGTATAGCATGATACATGCATTATTAATATAACCGTCACAGAATGTTCTATTCTCTCCTTTTTATTTCAAGTACTGGTGTTATACTTGTATTATGAACATATGCATAATAGACACTTTTTTTCATTAATTTACAAAGAATAAGAAACAGACAAAGAAGAGAATGTGCTGCATGTAATACATTACAGCAGATGAACGCACAAGATGAATGTAAGTGTAATTCTAGAGGAAAATAACAGAATAATGGGGGGAAAAACTCTTTGATTGGCTGAACAAAATCTGAACCTTTTCACTTTTTTTTCCCCAAAAGTATCCTCTGTGCTAGTGATATTATTATCTATGCAACATTTTGTCCTTGTTGCATACACAGCAAGAATGCACCATTTTCACTCCATATCCTCTTAAAGGTTAGCAGCGAACATGCACAGGGTGCAGAGGGGCAACCCCATGTAAATGTCAGCCTTTCCATGAAAAAATAATGTGGTCCGCACAGGAAATTATTTCATTTATCCGTACAGTATAGAGTCGCTTATACAAATGTATCTGCGTTATCTGAAACATTAAAATGGATCCCATAGTTCAGAACATCTGTGCTCTTCTCAAAAGGTTATAGGCCTAGGTAGGTCACTTACAATCTGAATGTCACATACTGTATAGAAAAGTAGCTAATATAAAGCATGCTAAACCAGCAAACAAAGGTAGTCCCCAAGTTACAAACATTCGAGTTATGAATTTATACAAACATTTGCAGATGCAAGCAAAGCACAGAAGTAGCTCACATGAATTGTACAAAAAATAAACACTTCAGCGCACCAGATACCAACATTTACAATTACAGTATATACAATATTTTTAGTGTATAATTGAATATATGAAATTTCCAGTATACTGAATGGGTTTGTGTGTGTGTGTGTGTGTGTGTGTGTGTGTGTGTGTGTGTGTGTGTGTGTGTGTGTGTGTGTGTGTGTGTGTGCGGGATAAATGAGTCAGCCTCACCATTTTCAATGAATCAGTCCGGGAGCACGATGATAGAAAATGTCTGTTGTGTAAAGCTGTCCTGATGGTGAATAATCCTAATTTTGGAAAATCCCAAACAAAACAGAGTTCACAGTCCAATACAGTGGAAAACAGCTCTGAGACAAAATGGCATCCAGGATTCCCTTTGCGATTTAAATGCGCAGAGACAACGCTGTTACATTTCACTCTTTACCATGAGATTCATTTCCTTGTGTGTTTACGGTTTTTGGCGACACGATGGCAGTACGGAAAGGCGACAAACACACCGCTCAGATTTAGTCAAGTGGATTGGAATGGTTTACATCGTATAAGGTGCATACGACTTACTTTGTCGTACTTAAGGACAAATTCAAATTACGAACATGCTCCGGGAACAGAACGCGTTCGTAAGTTGGGGACTACCTGTACAGAAAATATACAAAGTGAAATTATTTCTCGTATTAGATTTTTTTTTACTTGGAGTGTGGAACAAGGAATTGTATACCCTACACAGCGCACTAACTTTCCTTTTAACACTATTTGGGATTTGACCCTGGAACCTGGAAGTTAATGGGGCTGAAATTCTAAAGTGGAATAAGTGGAAATATAAAGTAAATCTTGTGTCAGGACTGTCCACAACCTTCATGGTGTATTTACTTCACATTTGGCTACAAAGTACCTGTAAGAATGTAAAACTGCTTTGATCCTACACACCGCCATCCGCCAGCCGCAGGAGGATTTGTGTTGGTGGAACAAAATAACTGGTTAAATAAAATATCAAATCATAATATGTTGATAATATATGATGTTTGTGTAACTGTTGTATAAAAATTATATCACACTTGAGGCCGCGCGGTTGTGCTGATATTCAGTACGACAGCATGAGCTCGAGTGTTACAGTATGTAGCTTTATACCACTGTGCCATTGCATTTAAGGTGTTGATTAGATCTGACTTGTTATTATATACTGTACTGTATGTAATCATTTCTATAGTCATTGTATAATACTTCATTCTATAGTAATTTAATCTGCATTTCTATAGATTGTTGAGGACTGACTGACTTGGAAGGCATTCAGATTAAAACAAGGATTAAAACTTACATAAACTTAAGCTGGCATGTGTACAATATACAATATAAAAGTCCCTTGCGTGTTAATAAGTGAAACAGTTTAATCTCTAGCCGGTTGCTTTTACAGGTTAATCTTTTGGAGCTTCCGTAATGAAGAAATATCCCAAAACAACATACTCTACACTACACACACTCGCAGCCTCTTATTTCCCCATCTACCCCACCATCCCAACCCCACCTAAAGCCCTGCCGTTACTCGATTAATGAGCATTACATCCTGGAAGAAGCCAGCTTGCAGTTTCCTGTGGGAATACCTGAACCTCCACACACCCAGATGCTAATGTGCATTAACCTCTACTGTGTGAAAAATTAAACTGGATAGTCCGGGCCATCATCTGCACAGCTGTGCCATCCCAGCTGGTATTCCCTAGCTTCTGGAAGCATCCAGGAAAAAAAAATAAAATCAAAACGCATGTAGTGTATTTTTCTTTATCTTTTTCCTTTCTCCAGGCTCAGATCTGCAAATGGGGTCATGGAGTGAAGACATGAAGAGTCTTTAAGGAAATGCAGGCTATTAAAGAAGAATAAAATACTAGGGATAATAGTGAATAGTGTGGAGGAAGTGATGGATCGGTTTGAGTTACTTTATTTTATTTTACTGCTAACTTTAAGGTGGCTGGAACGAATCATCTGCATTTACATTATTACGTATGGGAAAATGTGATTCGCAATACGAGATTTCACCTCCAGAACGGATTTAATTCTCACGTACATTATAGCAGCTTTAAATAATCTACAAATAATCTTATTTTTACTGTTTAAGCTTTTAAAGCAACTCTGTCCTGAAGATGAGGGAAAAGCTCTCTGACACTGGAGACTCCTTCCTGTAAAAAGTTTAATGGATGTTTCCCTTACAGGAAACTTCACCATACTAACCATGCTACTATACAAGTCCCTGTGTAATGAGCACGCTCGTCCTAACCCCCTGCGCCATTCGGGGGAAAAGCAAATTAAAGCGACTAGAACGATTTACTTTTCTTTTCCTCACCGAGAAAAATCTCTCACCTCGCTCCACTTATCCCTGCACTATTTTCCTTCTTTTCATGTAGCCATTAAGAAACAATAAACATTTAATCAGATTAGCTCTGACAGCCCTGACGTCTGTGCCACGGGCGTGATCGCGGCGGTGCCGAGCGGCTGTCACGGACGCGTGCTGTTCTTCAGCGCTCTCCCGCCTTTCGCTTAATTGTTTTAATTAGAGCGATGCTTGCCCACTGAGTGCACAAATAAAAAGCCTCTGCTGACTAGCAAGCAATCACACACACACACACACACACACACACTCAAGCTTAAGTGTACTGTTTTTATTTTTTTTTAAGGAAAAAAGGTTAAGGAGGGGAAAAAAGAATGCCTACGCAATTAACATTTGAATGAATGTAAATTAGTCTTTAAAACTTAAAGTCCTAAAACGGAATTTAACCCTTAGGTGTACGCTGGTGTTTTCATAGATTATGGATATAAAGAATCCCATGACTAGCATGTATAGGATATAATGATAGGCGGCACGGTGATGTAGTGGCTAGCACTGCTGCCTCGCACCTCCAGGGTTGACGGTTTGAAACCCATTTCAGGCCTCCAGCGACCCTGTACAAGTTAAACGCTATACAGAATGAGGGATTGAGTAAGAAAATAAATGATAATAATAATATTTTATATATAAATAATATCAACAAATAATAGACTGGGGCGGCGCGGTGGTGTAGTGGTTAGCACTGTCGCCTTGCACCTCCAGGGTCTGGGTTCGATTCCCCGGCCAGGCTCGATTCCCGTCTCTGTGTGCATGGAGTTTGCATGTTCTCCCCGTGCTTGGTGGGTTTCCTCCGGGTACTCCGGTTTCCTCCCACAGTCCAAAGATATGCAGATTAGGCTAATTGGCGTTCACAAATTGCCCATAGTGTGTGATTGGGTGTGTGAGTGTGTGTATGTGTGTGTGGCCTGCGATGGATTGGCACCCTGTCCAGGGTGTACCCCGCCTAGTGCCCGAAGTCTCCTGGGATAGGCTCCAGGTCCCCCGCGACCCTGAACACAGGATTAAGCGGTATAGAAGATGAATGAATGAATGAATGAATGAAATAATAGACTTACAGTAGTAGTGACAGTAGAAGGGACAGTAGAAGGGACAGTAGAAGGGACATAATTATTAGGGACAGGAATCACCAGGGGTCACCCGATACAATATTATCACGATACCGAGCTGTCGATTAGATTTTGTATTGTGAGTGTGTAAAATGTCTGGATTCTATTATATTATTATTATTATTATTATTATATTTTGTTACAATTCTACACAAACTTGGCAAATATTTTACTCCTACCACATACAGTAGGATGTTGTGGTGCTTGCAATGTGTGAATAGTTCAGAGTGCACCACCTGTAGGATTATAGTGGAACTGCAATATTTGAGCGTGGTCGGAAATCGAACCTACTGTACTGTAGGCCTTGGAGGTGCAAGGTGTTTCTAACCACTACACTACCGTGCCGTAACTTAAATCTGGAGAACTGGTGCCAGAGGAACAATCTCCTCCTGAACATCAGTAAGACAAAGGAGCAGATAGTGGACAGTACAAAGCAGGAGAGGAACTACCAGACCCCCGTCATCAACAGGAGCCCAGTGGAGAGAGTGGACAGCTTCAGATACCTCGGTGTTCACATCACGCAGGACCTGTCATGGTCCTGTCACATCAGCACCGTGGTGAAAAAAGCCCGGCAGCGTCTCTACCACCTCAGACGCTTGAGAGACTTTAGACTGCCCTCCAAGGTGCTCAGGAACTTCTACTCCTGCACCATAGAGAGCATCCTGATGGGAAACATCACGACCTGGTTCGGGAACAGCACCATGCAGGACAGACGAGCTCTACAGAGGGTGGTGCGATCAGCCGAGCGCATCATCCGCACTGAGCTCCCTGACCTGCACTCCATCTACAGCAAGCGGTGCTGGACCAAGGCCAGGAAGATCATGAAGGACCTCAGCCATCCCAACAATGGACTGTTCTCTCTGCTCCCTGAAGGCCAACACAGAGAGAATGAGGAGGAGCTTCTTCCCGCAGGCGATAAGGTCTCTCAATCACACCACAACACAGGACTAATACAATCTGTTAATATCAATGAACACTATGGACACATTCATGCACATCTACACTTACATCTAAACTCACATGTTTATGTTTACATTCTGGACCTTGCACAAAGACACTTTAATAAGCACCTTAATAAGACACTAAGACAATTTTTTTTAATGCATACTTGCACACCATAACTCTTCCACCAATATTCTAATAAAAAAAAAATTCTATTGTACATTATATTTCTATTTTTATTTCTTATATTTTTATATTTTCATTATATTTCTATTTTTATTTTATGTACAGTATACTTCTTTTTTTATTTCTATTTTTTTCGTAGTGTATTTGTATTTCTATTTTTATCCTAGGTAAATTCATTTTTTTATCGTATTTCTTATTCATATTTATTTCTTACTATAAGCTTTAATTCTCTTTTTAAGGTCACTGGCGGTCGTGTAAGCATTTCACTGCATATCGTGTATGTGACAAATAAAATTTGAATTTAATTAAAAAAAAATACAATTTAATTAAAAAAACAATTGTGGAGTGGCAACATGAACTGGCACACCAAAAATAACTGTGATTCTCAAGGGCCAGAAATATTGGAACATCATGAAAACCGTTCAACAATCAATGGTGCTTATTAAAGCGTTGAAGACTAAACGCAGAGAAATGTTATGCAAGGCCGTTCTGATCGTGATCTCACATGACGTCTTTACACTTCAGCCCACACTGTCGACACTCTGCAAAAACTTTGATTTTGATTTGTCAAAGCATCCTCCATATACTCCTGATCTCATTCCATCTGACTTTTACCTGTTTGGTCCCCAGAAAGCAGCCTTACGAGGACCTAGATACACTTCATCCCAGTTGCACTCGTGGTTCGCAGCTCAGCCTAAAACATTTTTTTTTTAATGAGGAAATATGAACGCTTGTTGACAGATGGACAAAGTGTGTTGAGAAACAGGCAGATTATGTCTAAAAATTATGCCTTTGCCTTTTCGGAAAATTAATCATAACACTTTCTATAGCCAGAGTGCGGATAATTTTTGACTCAGCCTAATGCATATATACAATGCAAATGAGCAGGCATTATTTAAGCTGGCTGAATTCTCTTCGCCGGGGGTCACTCTTAATTGCTAGGGTTTATCATCATAGAGAAAAAGTTAGGACTTAACTAAGCAAATCTGCTCTTTTCAAACTGCACATTTCTGTTCGGCTGAGTGACATTATGAAGACAAGAATTGTTTCTTATGTTCTTAATACGGAGCTGTCAATCATCTATATAAAAAAAGACACCGCAACAAAAGTATACTTTATTCTAATTGCATCACTTTCATTAAGTTATAATTATTTCATCTTTGAGCTATATCTGGAAGCTGGATCAACACAGGCCAAAGAAAACTCCCTGGATTATCTGTAAATCTAATCTACTGCTTCACACTTGGATACAGAAATAAGGTTGCACAAAAGTAACTTGGAGTTCACCAACATATGAGCAGTATGAAAATAACAAAGGAATAAAAGGAATCTGTCTAATTAAACTACACATAAACCAAGTGAAATTACCTACAACCTGGCTTCTGACTGACGCAGCTTGAATGATGTTTGCCGCTTCCGTAAATCATGTCATGTTTGTGACAAATCACATCAAGTTCAATTAACCAGTGCCATAACACAAGCCAGAATAGAAGACCATAATAAAGCATCAGCGTTTACAGTTTGTGTTCAAAACACAGTTCATACACAATTTTATACAATTAGTTACTGAAAGTTCACAGTGAATAAAGTTTCTCTTCCTTCTGTAAAGTGATAGTCGTGAGCTTCAGTTCATTAAACAAGTCCACGGTTGCCTAATGGTAATTTTTCTAGGGAGGATTTTACGACCTCAGTGAGTGGAAATGAAAGACGGTACCATTTATAACCTGTACCATACTGTAGTTATTCCCAGATGTGCTAATTGGTCATGCACTTTCTCACCTATTAGTCCGTTTCTTAAATCCGGAATAAGAATAAAATGGACACTTTGGATTCATTTACTATTTGGTTTGGTTTCGATTCAGAGTTTACATATTTAAACAAACAAGAGAAGGCAAAATTTTGTTTGAATCTCCAGAAACAAGGCATTCCTGCATAGCTAGAACAACTGTACGGTTCTGACTCAGTTTAGTGGTTTACACCTTCAAAGAAATTCTACAACCCAAAATGATGGCACATGTTTAAATTACTTCCTAAAGTCAAGTCAATTCAGGGTCACTTTCCACAAAGCAAAAAACAGTGCACACATCGATGAACCTTAACACCTCATAGCATCAATAATTATCAATTATATACCACTAAACTGGTCAGAGGATCACAGGCATCCAAGGTTCATTTATGCCTGTGGGGACCAAAGACCAGCCCGCCTGGTTTGATCTTATAGAAGATCAAATGCTGAAAATGGTCAATGACGGCCAAGACACAAAGGCATCGGAACATGCAGTGCACCACAGCCTGCTTCTGCACATGGGGTCCATCAGGCAAAGAACGTAGGACTGCTGACCGGGTCTCCAAACTCCCCAGATCACAATCTGATCGAGCTCCATGGGATGCACCAGACAAACAAGACAGATCTGTGGACGCCCCACCCCAAACAACCCAAAGTACCCAATAGATCTGCTGCCAATGTCATGGTGCCAGAGACCACAGCACACCCCACAGGCCATGAGCCAGAACAGGTGGCACAAAAGGGACTTACACAACATTGTTTTGCATTGTAAACCTATAGCTGATTGGTGTACATGTGTCTGCTAAATTTCATTAGTGTAAAGACAACAGTGGACTTGATTAAGGTAGGCTTTGAAATAACACTGGATTTGGTAGGTAAAAAGGCTTTATAGTTTGCGTCAGTGATGGTCTATCTTTGTTTGGGCCTTGCAAGCAGAGCATCTGCCTGAGATCAGGTATCTCAAATGTTGATGATCAGAGAGATTCAGGTAGGACAAATGGTAATACAATGAACAAAACACAGAATACCAGCTTATTAAACCCACTTCATCTTCTTGAAAGGTTGCCGGTTGCTCAGTTGCCAAGTGGTTGCATCCTGGGGTTCAACTCCTTGCACAGCAACCTAATTGAGACTAATTATGTTAATTTGAGGTACTCCAGGTTTATTAACCATTACCCAAAGGTCACAACAGGATTCTACCAGACTCCATGGTTTCCAAGCTCCATGCATAAGAATCAGAGGACTTTGAACATCACAGTTTCATGTGAAGTAAACATGCCATTATGCAACTTACTACAGTATGTTTGTAAAGACAGACGTAAAAAAAAAAAAAAAAAAAAGGTTCCTCTTAGATCTCACCATGGTTTTACGCCATACTTTGTTCCACATCTCCATCCCTTTGGTACACCAAACATCTGGATTTCTAACATTTGTATGCCAATAATAACCCATTAGCGATAGCGAAGATACTGTAAGAGTGACTCTGCAAAAAAGTTGTTCCTGCTAGTTTAATGTTTCAGAATGTTTTTGCATCAAAATCTCTCCGACTCAAAAAGACTCTGAGGTGATTTACTCATATTTGTCGTATTTGCAAAAGAGCCTGTACAGTCTTTACCCTGCATTTATGACGCATTTCAGGAGCACATGGCCAAATTCATGCCGAGAGGACGTAAAAAACTCTGTGATCACACACTCTGTTTTTTTGGCTCGAAGACCTGCTTAAAGCAAGACAAGGTTATGCATAGACACACACAAACTGCAGCACAGAGTTAGACGGTGATGCTCATTTAGTCAATGCTATGCTGAAGTGCTCTGCATTGAAGAAGCTATGCAAATGCCTTATAGAATTTAATGAAGCAGCGGAGAGGAGCAGTAGGGGAATAACAAACCATGTGTGTCCTAGTCAATAGGCCCAGCAAGCGAGACCGCAAACGCAGCCTTGCGTGTCAATGCCGCTGCTGTGATTCTCAGAAGGAGATTTGGCCCTCAGAACAAAGTGAGGCGAAAGAATGCGGTTTAGTTAATTCATTTCCCTCCTGTGCGTTTTAATGAGAGGCCTCTGCGCTTAGTAAAATATCCCAGCGGTGGATGAGAGATGTGGGCACAAATATTGATGTTGCTCACCACCAGTCTTGAGACAGACTCCGTACAGAGTTTGCATTTCTCAAGCAGTTAGTGGGTATTAAAATGGTGAGTATGCAAAAGTAAATGGGTCCTTGGAAACTGACCAAAACCAGCCTGGGCTTGCATGCAACTAAAAGGGAAAAATTTGCATGCACTCCTTCACCTCCTGATTCTTCCTCTCGTGCACGATCCTACACATCCCCCTGCCCACTCAAGCTAATCTCATTAATAACCTCTCTGAGGACCTTGCAGGGTGTATCCTGCGCCAAGCTGGCTATTGGCATGCCAACTCCGGCCTAGACATTATTGATAACCCGCCAGGCCAAGTTAGGAGCTGCAGACAGGCCGTGAAGATTTAAGGTCAACGTCTCACCTATTCATGACAACTGAAGAACCAGAGGTAGCACCATGAAGGTGAAGAGATCAGCATGAGAAGAGCGAGACAGAAAGCTGTGGGAAAGTAAAAACAAAAAAATCTTCACTATCTATTCATCAAAGTGCTCAATATTACCGAACGTAACTTTAGAAGGCGCTTTCCGTACTTGCTTCATCAAACACTTTTGAGGTTTTGGTTGCTTTCAGGTCACGCTTCTCAAACCGGCAGTGAAATATAATAAATGGTCAAATGAAATAGAATTTCTATTCCTGAACTATAGACAAAAACCCAAGAACCCTTCGGGGAACCCTTTACAGGTTCGTAGACCTCACAATGCACAATCTAATCAGACCCTGCTCTAACTAAAGGGATGTATACGCAGGTACGACAAAGGTACCATGAAAAACAAAAGGAGACTAAAACAAACAATCCAGTAAAAGCGCTTGCTTGTCACTGGCCTGGGATTATTTTTCATCTTTATCAGATGAAGATAAGTTAAATCTTGCTTGACTGATGTCTTTACTTCAGGCCCAGTAGGATAGTTATTTGTTTGTCTTCATGAGTGGAGGATGGTTGAAGGTGCTTTATCTTTATAATTGCTGTGGTCTCCGAAGTAACACAATGCACAAGCAAGGGAAAAGGAGGAAGATAGGGAAAGGAAAAATATATATATTTATAGGCAATATAGAGGTAAGCAGATGACCTAGCTGAGGAAAACAGTCAAATATTCACGCAATTTGTCATGTGACAAACAAAGCCGATAGCTGAAATCGATATAATGAATACGTAATACAGTAATTATGTGTATGCACTAACAGTTTAATGACACAATGAGATGTAATAATTGTAATATCTCTACTTTTTATGTCCTCTTACATATGGAACTTTTTATTATCAAACGAAAAGCCCAGCCAAAAAAATAAGTCACATAATCTAATATTTCATTGGACCGTCTTTTGCTTTCATTATCATTTTGATAAGCTTATTCAATGTCACAACATTTACTTCTGACCATATTCACATGAATTTTTGGCCAAGATCTTGTATTGATGATGGGAGAGTTAGACCACTGCGTAGTCGTCTCCAGAATATTCCAAAGATCCTCAATTGCGTTTGGTTAAAGTGGTGGATGCTGTAATGGCCAACCCATGTGAGGAAATGCTCCTGCTGCCTGGATCACTCTTTCACAATGTGTGAAATATTGGGATAAACCCGTGCCATCAATGGCCATTCAGTACATTCAGGTCATCAGCTGACGTTGCTGAGCCTAGACCTGAGCAACTGAAGCAACCCTACTGTAGATCCTAACACTGCTTGCAGATGTTTGTCCAGTGTCCACTATACATGATGGGTACATTAATTCATCTGCTTCTCCTCTTACACTGATGCGCTCGTCACTCTGGAACAGGGTCAATCTGGACTCATCAGACCACAAGACCTTTTTTCCATCAGTCCACATTCCATTCTTTATGATCCCTAGCAAACTGAACCCTTTTTTCCGAGATTAGCCTGACTGATAAATGGGTTCTACTGTTGTTCTATTGTTTACGATTTGATTTCACAAAGCGTTTAATTGATCCCCCATCATGCTCATTCAGGATATTTTTCCGACCACATTTCTTCCTTAAAGATGATGCTTCAGCACTATCCTTCCAGGTTTTAATAACGCATTTTGCAGTTCTTAACCAAATTTGAGTAATTTCAGAGTCGAGGAGCCAATAAGTAAACGTGCTCTATTTTGGGCAAAGTTATAATTATAGTCCGGGGCAGAGGGTCAAAACAAAGGCAGTAGGGCTAATTAGAGGCACAGTATGTCCATAACCAACGTTAACACACAACATTTCAGAGTAATAAAACAAAGTCTAAACACCTTTGCGATAAATTCCACTCATTATCGCCTATTCCTCGTTGAGATTCCTCATTTCAGCGTGACTTACAGTAAGATATCCGTTTCATTTGTTCTGAAAGTTCATCCTGCATGAATTTTCACGGCTCTTCAAGAAGACAGCTCGGTGTTCAGTGTGTGACTGGGAAAAAGGGGATCAGTAGACATTGACAAATGGGTTTCTCAGTAACCTGGATGTCAGATAAAATAGGGTAATGTGCGATCCATAGCATGTAAGTGGAAGTTTGACTGCAACAGAATGACATTTGTATTGAGGCCGGGGAAATGGAGAGGGAGTTCTGTTCATCCAGTCAGAAGTCAATAGATTTCAATGAGCCGAGTCCTATAGCTACAGCTATTGAATTTTGGTAAATTTGCGCAATAAAAAGCTTCGAATCAATTGTGCCAGATAGACTTGGGAATTCATTTAGCCTCCGCTGAGGCGTAGACGATGACTCTTGCTCGCTCTGTATTGAAGGAGCTCACCTGTGTATAATCTGTGCAATTTCACATGAAATGTACACACATTTCACCAAGTTTAACATCCAAGTCTGTCTATAACTAATGTATTTGGCCAAACCTGTTAATTATTGAATTCAGGCCCCTTATTCCCAGCGAAGGACCATCTTAATACTTCAGCACACCAAGACATCATGGGCAATGCTGCGCCTCCAACAGTTTGGTGAAGGCCCTTTTTTATTCCAACATGACTGTGCCACAGTGTACAAAGGAAGGACTATAAAGAAGACATGGTTTGATGAGTTCAGTGTGGAAGAACTGGCCCCAACACAGAGCCCTGGCCTCAACCCCATGGAGCACCTTTGGGATGAACTGGAACGGTGATTGTGAGCCAGGCCTTCTCATCCAACATCAGTGCCTGACCTCATAAATGCTCTACAGAATGAATGGACACCAGTCCCCACAGAAACGCTCCAAAATCTTCCAAGAAGAGTGGAAGCTGTAATAGCTGCTAAAGGGGGACCGACCCCATATTGAACTATATGTATTTGAATAGAATACTGTAGCAATCACACCCTACACTGCTCGTTACTAAGAAGAATAAGTTGGTAGCTAATCTGAGCGGAATCAAGTTCCTCTGGACACAAATTCAGTTGTACTATAGTCTACCACAACAATAAGAAAGAGCTACTTTGTGATGTTATTTGGTATCACTGTGTAGCCATATTACTAAATCAGCTAATGGACATCTAACTAGTGTCGAACTCATCCGTATCCTGAATACAAGGTCTCGGACACCTTGGACTGGCAATTTGGGAACGACAATTAGCCCAATCTGCATGTCTATGGACTGTAGGAGGAAAGTCCACCAAGCACAGGGAGTACATGCAAACTCCACACACAGACCTGAGGTGTGAATCGAACCCTCAACGTTGTGGCCAGAAACCCTTGGTGAAAGGACACAGTTTTAACCACTTAGCACCCATGCCACCCAGTAACGTCCTGAATCATTAAAATGAATGAGAAACCACCAAATGCCCCCTGCATAAAATAATACTACTACTAATAATAGAAGATTTTATTTTGCACAGCTCTCATGCAAGTTCACAAATCACTCAAAAATACACCAAAAGAGCAGACCCCTCGCCCCCTCCCCCCCCCCCCGGCCTCCTATAATCAACATGTGAATCCAGAATGGCTGACAGTTGCGTAGGTGTTCTGAAGTCTCCAAGTCTCTGAGTAACCTCTCATCTTCCTTGAAATATACAGCTGCCTAAATGAGTTTGCTGCTGTAATTAAATCTAAACAGTAACCTAAAGAGAGAGAAAAAAAAAGCAGTATTATTCTGAGACTTCATTTCACTAATAACATATTGGTTTAATTCCTTTTCATCTACTAACTAATAAGAGTTTTGTTTAAAACACCAAAATTCAATTCAATTTGGACGGATGGTCTTAAAGTGTTTCAGCACGCTAATGTGGGGGTGTGTTAAAGTAAGTACATCGACCATGCCAAACTACAGTAGTGTGCCTGCATTCCCGCTCCTCCACCCACACCGCAAAACAGCCCTAATTGGCTCTGGCTAACTTCCTTCTAATTAAATGATCCATAGAATAAGAATGTAATGAAAGGTATTGAAAGATAAGAATCACAGGCTATGCAGAACATCATACTGTATTGCTCCTTTATACTGAGAAAAACAAAAGGCAGAAACCGTATGATGCTGCAACCATGATGAAGTGATTCATCTACTGTAACAGTAGCGATTTATGAGGAAAGTGTACTCACCAGTATTAAAGTGCATTAGTTAGTTTGTTTTTTCCTACCATAGAGCATACAGTCTATATAGTTGACAAAATAAAGATATTAAGTAGATAGCTTAGTGGTTAGTATTGTTGTTGGGGATTTGACTCTTGCCTCCAGTCG
Organism: Channallabes apus; assembly: GCA_030522415.1. Lineage (NCBI taxonomy): Eukaryota > Metazoa > Chordata > Actinopteri > Siluriformes > Clariidae > Channallabes > Channallabes apus. The sequence goes on from CM060110.1 coordinate 8,750,240, forward strand.
GTTTTGAGTTTGGAGTTTCCATCATTTCCTCATGCTTGCTGGACTTCCTCCAAGTTCTACAGTTTCCTCCTACAGTCCATACACATGCCCCGACTGGTGATTCCAAATTGCCCGTAGTGTATGCGTGGGTGTGTGTATCCATGTGCCCTATGATAGCTTGGCACCACCATCCCCTGCTTTGCGCCCTGAACCCACTGGGATATGTGACATCCAGGGTCACAGTGTCCTTACACAGAATAGATTATTGATCATTATAGACCATGGATGTACTCTATGGATGGATGGATGGACGGATAGACAGATGTATGTATGAATAGATGAATGGTACAGTATTTCTTCATTTACATTTACATTTAGTCATTTGGCAGACGCTCTTATCCAGAGCGACTTACATTTTTATCTCATTATACATCTGAGCAGTTGAAGGTTAAGAGCCTTGCTCAAGGGCCCAACAGTGGCAACTTGGTGGTTGTGGGGTTTGAACCTGGGATCTTCCGAACCGTAGTCCATTGCCTTAACCACTGAGCTACCCCTGGCCCCTCTTCATAATTCCTACCTATTTAGGGAAAAGAAAACAGCGCTGCTATCTTTCTATCCTTCTTCATCTTGACTGGTTAACAATCACTACTGCCTGATCCCCAAAGACAACATGGATAGCTGAGGTCTCAATCATTTTATTTAAAAAGCTGCATGTTGTTAAAAGCTGTTAATAGAGCATAAAAGATGCATATTCCCTTAGCCACTATGAAGGTGACACTAGGGAGAAACTAAGCCACAGTAATCTCTTAAACAAGTCTTTGTTCCCCTTTAAAGGCAAACCGCTGCCCAACTTGGAGAGCTGGACCTTTAAAACAAATTACAAATATTAACGGAATTGATATGAAGGAATGGTTGGCTTGTTATCCCAAGCCCTCATGATAATCGACTCAGCTCAACATAATACGGTACTGGTGTACACCAAATGAGCTTGGGGCCTGTGTGTTCTCCACACAGACATACACACACCCCTTGTCGGGTGATGTGGGGTATCTTTGTATCCAGGATCTGGGAATTCATAATAATTGTTTGCTTTCAAGTGAAAAGTGAAGATTTAAAAAAAAAAAAAAGTGAAGGCTCCCAAAGCCTATAATGGCTTACAAACACCTAAAGAAATACCCGGGAGCCAACAAGTGTTAAAAAAACAAAATGCTGCTGCTGTACTATGAGCACTATGATGAGTCTGCTGCATCTTCAACTTACATAAAATGAAACCGAAATACGGTTGATTAATCATGCGGTTTCTTCATACACACCCTGCGTCCCTTTCCCTGAGTGTGTAGATAGTCGTCCATGATAGCAGCAGTATGGGGAATCTATTTTTTCACTTTCATCAATGTGCTGTAATAAAGCACTGGCTCAGGCAACATGTCCATGCTGTGATTTATCACGAGTCTGGACCTCATTTTATTTTTCTCTCTACTGCAGGCAGCTAACATGGAGAGCATATTGATAGAGGAGGGAAAAAAAACAGGAAAATTATATACTCCACTCTGCTCTTGCAAGGAGAACAAATTAACTAGGCCAATATATAATATATAAATTTTCTTATCCACCATCCACTAATTCTCATTTTTCGACCCTCGCATCTGACGGTTAATACGAAAGAGCAGGAATACAACATGATTGCCAACAAGAACAAGTACAGATTATTACACATTAGCAGTAGAAACCTTGCTGCAGGGGAAGTTTGGGAAAGTACTCCATGCCCGGCATTACAAATATACAACATTCTGCTAGTGCTTTCCTTTAGGGAATACCGAGAATAGGCCAAGAAGTACCTGGCTACAAATTGTGCCTCAATGACAATTATTTCTTGAATTTTCAACTCCCAGGATCAGCCAGGCGAAGGTGGAGGTGTTAGGAGGAGCTGAAAAGTTAGAGCTGTCTATGGCAACATATTGATCGTTAACGATCCCTGAAGATCCGGATGGAAAGCAGTGTTCACATTCTGCACTTTGTCATGGTGGTCTGGAAAGGTGGCAAAAGGAGGATCTGTTGCCCATATATCAATTAAAACACAATATTTGCACTTTGTTCCTCACTGCGTTTTTGAGATCTGAGATTTTTGTATCTTATGAATAGAATTATGACCCACCATTGTTTAACTCCATTGAACTACAGTATTATGGTACTATAACCAGTATTCTACCAACATGATTAAGGAAGGATAGGTCATTAAACACAGCAGGACAAGCAAAAGCCTTTTACCAGGTACAGTATACTAAGTCATTCCTAGGGTATACCAAGTCTTTCTCAGGCAATCCTCAGGCTCATTGAGGTGATCCTGAAACAGCATGGATGGGAAGCTAGCAGTATTGTGAGGAATGGGTTGGGAAGATGAAGGAGAGTAGGAGGGAATTAGCTGCCATTTGGCAGGAGAGTCTCTCCTTGGTGGAGCAAAACAGAAGCACAGTGGAAGGCAGCTTTAAGAAACTGACAGATGGAAGGGAGAGCGAGAGGCACCATGGGGAACACCGGTGATGGATCGCCCAACATGCCCTGTTTAGTAAGCAGGCGTGCTGGTTCTACAGGGAGCAGGGGAGCAAAGAGGATCGGAAACAGTCCTGAAAGAAAAGTGTGCGCATGACTTCTGGTTTGAGAGAGGAGCTCGTTTGTGGACCACAGCGAAGGTGATTATTTAAAAAAACAACAGCAGGAAAAAAATGCTTCCTAATTTGCAAAGGGAAATGAGAGGAGCAAGATGAAGCATTAGATTGGAATTAATAAGAAGGTACAAAGCAAGAAACTGGGCTGGTAATACAGGTAAGAGTGTCGTAGGCTTAGGATGTGGTAGAGTCATGGCCTCATGGAACTACGTAGATTTTGGCTATGGCTTAACAAATGTAACTATACCTCACCTTCAAAACAAATAACTGCAACTATCTTTACAGGTGCCAAAGACAAGGGTGATAATGAGCTAGGAGAGACCCCATGAGACCAGGGTCAGTGTGCTAATCAGGGGCAATAGGCTGCTTGTTCAGCGGCAGTGAGCCAGCTAGTCCTGGACATGTTTTCAATCAAACTCATGCTGAATGCTGAACACCCTCTTCAGATGCGATAATTGGCTTGCAAACCCATATGTATGCTCAGTGAATGTTTGGTTATTAGTTCTGAGTCAAGATGGTCAAGACGTTACTAACTACATATGCCTTCCTTGGTCTTGGATTCATTGGTCAGTGTAAGCCAAGTTGGCAGAATCCCATCTGTCTTTCACTTCATCATTACTGATCATATGATTCATAAAATATCAGGGAAACCAATGTCTGAGGCATGAATCTGTTCTGGGAAACAAGGTGCACTGCCTATTCACTATCGTGGCTGTTTAATTGGATGGAGTCTTCAGGTACTCGCATACAGTAATACACACAATATACAAACATAACCCTTCCCTAGCTGTCACTGCTATCCACCCACACGATGTTCACATCGCTCAAACGATCTCCAAACTTTTTGCCCCGATCAGAAAACCAACTAACATCAAGGTCAGTTTGAAGCTGACACGGTGCTACGGTTAGTGCCCGGAGATTCCGCAAAAGACAGACAGATCTTAATTAGGAGGAATGTGCAGTTTGATTGGCTGAGAGCTAATTACTGCTCACTTTAACTTTTTTTTATTTATAATTGTATCTCTCAGACGCAAGCAATCCAACACAAGGAAAGACAAGCAATCCCCCCAAAAAATGCAGACACTGCGATTCAAATTAAACAACGGGACGTGGGAAGAAGAAGAAAGAGCGAGTGCATAAAAAAGTGGGTACAAAGTTCCAGTTACATTAAAGCTCCACTAATCTTTGTCTGGTGTCATCTGGAGCAGAACTAACTCTCAGTAAGAGGTCTAGCCTCCCTGCTGACTGCCACACTACGTTTTTCCTTTTAAAATGAAAGTAATTGAGCCACAAGGTGCCAAATGTGTCTGTGAAATGCTTAACCGAGCTTGGTCGAGATCTCAGAGGGAGTGCTGGCTCTTTAGTCTCTTGGAGAGGGGAAGAAGGGAGCGAGTTCAGCAAAGAAGGAGCATGCTGGGTCAGGATACTCCAGGCAGGAACTGGAGGAGCTTTGGCATGGCATCTTTCATCCATATGAAGGATCTGTTTGTATGGGCACCGTGTCATATTCTTAAGTCTCTGAACATGATTCTCTGTTGAGATTGCTTCTGACTCGAGGCAACTCAAAGGTCCTAAGCTCCTGCAAGGCATTATGGATGAAGCCTGTGCCAGCAATAGCTGTGTCATCTTCGGTTCTTATTAACTCCCCTTAGGCAAGATGGCAAAAAAGCACAAAATCTAAAAACCTGTTCATTCTACTGTACTTCATAAACTGTATTATTACTTCATAAAATGACTGTTTCTTGTCTTCTCCTGACTAAGTTTTGATCATACAGTATGATATACATCTGTTACCGGTGGCCATTGGTGGCTCAGTGGTAGGGCCTGAGTTCAATTCCCATTCAATGCCACCCAAACCCTAGCCACTGGATGCAGTGCCAGTCCCAAGCTTGGATAAAATGGCAGGGTTGCGTTAGGAAGGGCACCCGCCGTAAAACCTGTGCCAAGTTGTGTGCGGATCAGGTGGTCCACTGTGATGGCCACTTGAAGGGAGAAGCTGAAAAACTAACAACAACAACCAATTATTCATGTTTTTGAGCATTTCTGCTTTTAAAGCAATCCATGCTCTTAAAAATTAGAAATTTTTCAACCCTCCCCCACCCCACCCCAGTAACCACCACCACCCAACCTCTGGCTCTCCGTTACCTCCTTCAGCCAACCTTCCAAGCTCCTCTGACCCAGACAGCAATGCATAACTATGGCTGGTCGATTGATAGATCAGCGTGTCCGGGCCACCGTAACTAAATCAGCCGATCCTGATGATTTAGCTGCAGGTTGGGAACACAGGCCTCGGTAACCAATCATCGGTCACCACCCCAGCAGACAGGTATGGACATTTGCTTGTCACTTGAATCTAATTTATTACTGGCTGGAACATTGATTAATCTTGCAACCCATATCACTGTGCACTTGGGAGGGGGAGGAGCCGGGCAGATTATTAGTGGAGCGAGCGGTGGAAGTGGATGTATTTGTATGTGTGTGTGTGTATTTGTGGGGGGGTCGGGGAGGCTGGAGGCAATATAACACAGACAGTAAAAAAAGAAAGACAGTACCAGTGGAGTTAGATTGTCTTATTATTACTATTTCTGAATTACATAATGGAAAAGCCAATTCAGCAAATAGGAAAGGACGCAGGACCATCCATCCATCCATCTTCATTCAGTGTTCACTTTTCAGAAACTGTCCATAATTTGTGTTCAAGTGGTCCATGAATAATATCAGTGATACACAGAAGCAAATTAAAGGATGAAGAATAACACAAAAGATCAGGGATTTTATTTATTTATTTACTTATTATTGTTTATCTGAACTGCCTTTTCATTAAAACAAGTTCGGCTTTAATGCTTAGTTATCTCTAAGAGTTATTTAGTCCTACGTCCTTAATGAAGCTTTATCCTATTTTACAACAAGAACTTAAAGAGCTAAATCCCACACACATTGATTGATAAACAACACCCTTCTGAGCACTGTATTCATTCCACTTCCTCCGTCGCTCATCTTATTAGTCAGGGATATGATCTTAATATATCCACTGAAATTTAAATTGGGCAGATTGCTCCATTTGTACAGTACACGTATTAAATTATTTCCCTCCATTATAACATCAAACAATTTCACCTTTCGCAAACCTGCTGTCAAGAATACCAATAAAGGTGCACTCGTGCTAATGTATTCGGAATCAAATCCAAGCAGGTCATGGCGTAATTAGGGTACCGGTAATTTAACAAAAGGCTAAGTACACGTGTAAAACCCGACGGAGCTACCGCAAAAGACCTGAATGAGCTCGAGTGTTAAGGGGATGTGAAAGGACCCGGAGTGGATTCCTCACACAGAAGCTGACACTCTGCCAACAACGGATGTGGCGCTGAATACTTAAAGAACTTTCCGAAAAGGAAGTATTACTGTGCTGTCACAGCTCCAGGGTCTCGACTTCGATCTTGATCTCGGGTTACCGTCCGTGCAGCATCTGAAGTTCTTTTCAGTCTGGAGTTCACCCAAAGGTGGCCTGTCGAGTACGCTCGTAAACAGAAGTGGGAGGGAAGTGAGGACGTTTACTTCATTACTGTACTCTGTATGTACTGTACAGTGGCGGTTCTACACTGAGTTGCTCCCCGGGCGAGACTTCCTCCCGGCGCCTCCCCCCCCGTCAGCACCACTTGGTCCGGCTTTTAGATAAAGTCCTTCCGTGCGCCATCTGGCGGATATTCAGTGAAGCACAACACATTTATATAAATTCCCGAATGTTGCTTGCGGCAAGTCGCGGGAAGCCACGTGCTAAATTGCGGGATCTCGCGGGAAAACACGCGCATTTTTAACGGCCACATCTGTAAGTACGTATTTTCTGATTTTACTCAAAGGTAGATTTACTTTTACTCCACTTTCTCCTATAGCAAATACCTGTACTCATACTTAACTACATTTTAACATTTTTATTTACGATGAAAAAGGCTAATCCAAACCCTGTATTTTTTTTAAAACTTGAGGTTAGTACTTTTGTACTTTTACTCAATTACACATGTAAATGTACAACTTCTACTTTTACTTTAATAATATTTGCACTAGGGTTGTTACTTTTACTCTGGCTGTAAATATCACTGTGTACGTGCAGGGCATGCCATCCAGGGAGTATTCCCATCTCATCCCAATCGTTCCCCGGATACACAGCCCTAAGCAGAATTATAGAGCTTAAGGAGATTGAAAGAGAAACAACTCGGCTACAGATCTGATTAACAGCTTGATCCAGGGTAGTCCTGAGATTTGAACCCTCTCATCCCAGGTTCGAATGTTTTAACAGTCTAAAGTAACGAAAAAAATAAAATAATATAAAATAGTGAGCACATTAACAAAGCATTAATAACAAGCAAGACAAGAGATTAAATTAAACATCACAGTGGTGCAGTTGGACTACTTTAAATAAAGTCCCGAAGCAATAAGTGCGAGTAGTGAGCTGCTCAACAAGACAACAAGTAAAGACAGAAATGGAAAGAGATTTACAACAGAAATGAACACAGCATTTGTTCCAATAACAGAAAAAAATTGTATTTTCAGCTTCTGTCTTTAAGATTTACTGTATATGCATTACATTTGGCATAGCTTTGTTTCAGCTAGTAAATTGTCAAGTAGTAATTTCTACTTACAAAATGAAGACACACCTAATAGACTGTTACAAGACATATACTCTACATATCATAACTGGGCGTGGCCTTTGTCCTGCATCTTCCTGAAGCAGTCCATCAACTTTTCTTTTAAAATTCTTTCCAACCATGAGTCGTTTCGTTTTTCCGTTTCCACCTAAACCTGAAATGGTGACAAAATTTTAAGACATATCCTCCAAGCAAAACTCCCCCCCCCCTCCCCCTTCCGTCTCTCCTACAGTACCTCTCCATATTTATTCCTTTCACTCTTGTGCTTCGATGGCCACAGGCACTGCTCGGTCTCATAGCTGCGGCTCCCCAAAGTGCAGTTCCTCGGACTAATGAAGCATCTTGTGTTCGCTGAGCAGCCGAGAAGGAGAACTGCTGCTCCGGGACAAACACACAAGACACGCTGGAACGGGGGGGACTGAAAGACCATGATGGGTGACTGGGCGGATTTTTATCAGTGCTTAAATAGTATGAAGGTTGAGGATGTCCTTAAGCTGTTTTAGTAGAAGCCTTACAAATCCAATTAGAATTCGAATACAAGGCCATTAAAGCGAAAATCCGAAACTCAGCATAATAAGGTGGAATTTATAGAAATAGGCCTTTATCAGATGTTTAAGTCTCCACTCTAGTTTTGCAGTATTTACATGAATTGTGAGCCATTAACATTATCCAATTACTTGCAGCTTTATTGTAGTCATTATGTTTATTGTATTAGAATAAATATTTTACTAGAGTGTTAAAAAGTACAGGCATAGTTCCGCACTGTGTTTATTACAGCCATAAGCCCTAACCACAGGAGTGATGTGTAGTCCAGTAAAGTATTATACACAGATCGGACGTAAACTGAACAACACTGATCATCAATAATATACCAGTAAAGTGGTAACAGGTAACCCACGTCCGCGAGGACCAAAGCCTGGCCTCTCCGGTTCAATCCCACAGAAACGCCAATGCAGCACAAATTGTTGGAAAATAAAAACAGGCCATGATAGGACGGCACCGAACACCCAGTGCACCACAGCCCGCCACATACGATGCCCAGCAGGCAAAGCGCCCAATGATGTAGCCTCCACACTTCCCAGATCGCAATCCCAATGAGCCCCATGGGATGCGCCGGACAAACATATGTGATCTACAGAAGCCACAACTCACAACACCCAAAGGAACCAGTGCCAACTGCACATGGGGAGCCCAAAGCCTAGGTGGTTTTAATGTTATGGCTGATCAGTATGAATTCAACCCTGTTACCTGAGCACATTCCACAGTGAGAAATATTCTGGATATTCAGATTCAGGATGCTGGGTCATCCAAATTTTCTAAACATCATAAAAATAAGAAATAGTATATTATCGTATTAATATATATTATAATATTGAGTATTGAGGTCTAATAAGTCTGTACCATAACCTATAGATTTCTCAAACATCTTATTATTATTATTATTATTATTATTATTATTAATAATAATAATAATAATAAATATGTTAAGTAAATAGATTGAAAGAACAAAGAGCTGTTGCCAAAGATGCAACATTAGTAAAATATTTAAAAGAGTACAAAAACCAGGAAAAACATTTAATCCCAAAAATGTCAGAATCAATTAAATCAATTAAAGTGCATTACATTTTGTGTAATTGCTTTTTTTTTTTTTTTTTTTATGAATTTACTGAACACTACTTGGTTCGTGCTAATAGGTTTACTTTCTCAGCAAACATTAGCATATTTATTTAATGTTCAATTAAGCAGTAATCTGATCTGGATTTAGCAAGGACGCAAAAAAGGAAGGAGTCACTGCTAAAGGAACGGTAAAAAAAAAAACTCTTTTAAAAGTGACTGATGTGCAGATATTGTGAATCACACCTTTTTTTTTAATGCACGATGGTACTGTAAGTTAATTATAAAAAGTAATCAAAATAACGTTGTTCATCCATCGTGTACTATTAGCTTTACAAACATTAGCTAGCCAAAAGTCATCTGTGTAAATGTGTCTAATGGTTACAGCCAGATTTTTCGTATTAATGTTAAAAGAAGCCAAATGTATCAACTAATCAGCAAAAACAAATCAATGCGTTTCCAGCAGCTGTGTTCTTCTGGAGTGGTGTTATCAATCAATAGTGTGTCCGCTCTTCCATATCTAAGGCTCTCGTCTGAACGCCTGAGGGGATTCGGGAAGCCGAAAGAGCACCGTTTGATTAGTTGATCTTGTTTTGACTGAGCGGAGGAGACGGCACGTACTTCGAGAGCTCTAAGACTGGCACGATTCCCTACGGACAAAAAAAAAAGAAAAACCTCGTGCACATTTATAACACACGGCACAATCCCGAGAACCAGACTGCCCTGCTCATGAGTCCCGGCAAAACATTCCTGCGAAACAGAGTGCGGAGAGAGCTTTATTAAAAGCAGTGGTGTCAAAAGTATTCACATTCATTACTTGAGTAGAAGTATAGATACTAGGGTTCAAAAATACTTCTTTAGAAGTTGAAGTATCAACCCAAGCTTGTTACTTAAGTAAAAGTTTAAAAGTACTGGTTTCAAAACTACTTAAAGTATAAAAGTAAAAGTACCGTGAGGGGCGACAAAAGCATTAAGGTCTCGCTTTCTGATCATGCGACGTGGGGGGAGGGGGGTTTGTTAGGGGAGGGGGGCGATTGTTGTGCGCGTTCTTATCATGCGACCGGGGGGGGGGGGGGGAGTTGTGCGTTCTGATCATAAAAATAGGTAAAGTAAGGAGTAGAAAGTACAGATAATTGCTTAAAAATGTAAGGAGTAGAAGTAAAAAATCGGCTGAAAAATAATTACTCCAGTAAAGTATAGATACCCAAAATTTCTACTTAAGTAAGGTAACGAAGTATTTGTACTTCGTTACTTGACACCTCTGATTAAAAGACACGAGGTCGTTAGAGACAACGTCCTCGGCTACCCAGAAAGACGTCTACAAGAGCCGCTAAGTGGAGAGCAGATGTAACGTTCACCTTTAGCGCTGATGCCGTGTTCCCGATTCCACAGAGAGGCTAATTTAATAAGAAGCATAAGTACCCCATTGTGGCCGGAGAGCTCGGATCATCACACAGTCTCGTGCCAAAGCCACTTCCTGCTACAATAGACTATAGACGATCTGCTTACGGTCTATGTAATGCTAAACAGGAACTACACAAAGATTCATGATAGTAATGAAAAATAATGTCTTTCAAAAATAGTCCTTCAGTTAGGATGAGTGTGATTTAGATTCAAACACTCGCTTTCAGCCAAAACATGGTATCGGTGCTAAAAAGTGTCTCACCTAGGTGAAAAAAGTGAATTTTCAGATAAGATCATATAACAGCATTTTCATAATACTTGAATTTTTTTTTTGTTGAAAATATGCATACACGTTTATATTTTTATCAGATAAAAATAAACACGTGCTAAATTTCATGGCCTTTGATGTCCATAGTGTCTGTTACTTGAAACTTGGCTGATTTAGATTTCACATGAAAAGACATAAAACACGAAAAAGTGTATTATTACAAAATGAAAATTTTTTTTGTAACATGGATTTGACATGGTTACGGACACTACACATTTTATGTTTTTTAGGTTTTCACCTAAAACTGGATAATTTTTTTAGAGTTCATATGCTTCCAGAAACTTAGAAACATTCTAATATCAATATTCATGAAGAAATATGAATAATTTGCATTCTTAATTATTATAGTTTGAAGTGAGACAGTATAACGTGGTCATTTTTGGAGGACACCTCTCCAAAACGGCTGAAGTTAGCAACTTGAAATTTGAAGGGAAGCAAAATCTGTCACTTCCATGTTGCATAAACTTACACATTTTCTGTATTCTACGTATAACATTAAGAAAAAAATTAATTTGTGAGTTTTTCATAAGAAATAACTTGAATGTTCTAAAATAAATAAATAACTTGAATTAACACTTATGCTTATCACTTGTACCCAAAATGCAGCTGAGTGTTGCTTTAATAATAATAACATGAAAAAGCAATAACGCAGCAATGAATTTCCTGGAAATTACTGACCAGCTGAACGGAGAAGAAAATAACTGCAGGTCATGATACATGATTTAAATTCTAACCTCAGATATCTCCCGTTCATTATATTCACATTATGTTCAGCCTCTATCACCAACGCTTGATGAAGAAGAAACTAGACAGTATGTCGGGTTCGATTTCAATTTAAAGCCACGAACAAGAACGTGGACACTTATTAAGCAAAAGAAAAGAGCTGGCTCGAACAGAATGAAATGGATAAAACAAATCTCACTCACATTGTTCATGTACTCGCTGAGCAGGTCTTGTAGCGCCTGACGCACGGCGTTGCACTCGGCCACGATGCGTTCGCGGCGGTCATCGCGCGTGCACGATGAGTCGGCCATGAGGGCGGCGCCGCTGATGATGCTCTCCAGGCGCTCCTCTAGAGAAGGTCTGAACCGAGCCTCGCTGAACGTCAGCGGGTCCAGGATGATCTTATTCTACAGGAGAGAGACGGGAAAGGGTACATGTGTAAATACTGTACACTTTTACAAAGTCATGGAAACATCTCGATAAACTTTCATCTCGATGGGGTTTTTTTACATTGCAGTTTTTATTTACTGTTGTTCTGAAGTCTTTCAGTCTTTTTCCGTAATGTTCTCCGAAGAAGCTTTTGTAGACTGTTAGTCAAAGTAAGTTTTATCCTCGACACATTGCTCCCTCCTAAAATCCGTCTTAAAAACTCAGATTAAAACCATCTCTCAGGCTTCGCACTCGTCTGTCAGATACAACCGGGCGTGATGCGCGATGAGGCGTGAGGTGACGGTGGCGAGCGGTGCGTGCCGGAGGAGAGTGTTGAGGTTTTTGACACGATGGCTTACGATCCCGAGCTCGGCTTTCTATAGGTTGAGGAAAGAGGACGCTGACCTTCAAGGCGAGCTCCAAGGCCTGGGTTACAACCGGCTGTGTGGTTTAATAGCCCCATTAAGAGCAGAACGCAGACACCAGGCCCTCGTGATTTTACTGGCTTAAAGTTTGCCCCAAAATAGGGCTTTTTATGTTCGCTACAGTCTGCCTAAAAGAATTAACATATTGATAGTAGTGATATTGTTTTATTGCGCTGAAATTTAAATATGCCATCCGCAGCAGTTTGAAGTGCAGCGTGGAGAACGGGTGGGTGGGGGGAGGGGGGTTGGGGAGGGTGCTTGGGGCTGGGGGCAAAAAAAAGTGTGTCTGGTGGAAACTTAGTAGATGATCTGCAGGATGCTTTCTTTTCCTCTCTTCTTTAAGCACAAGTTCTTAAACATGAGAAATTCTGAGACTAATTGGCGCAAATTGGCCCACAGCTTAATGCATTGAGAATATTCATAATAAACGCTTCATTTATTGCATAATGTTTTGTTAAGTGTTATTTAGTTTCATCCTGTATTCAGGGTTACAGGGACTTGGAGCCTATGCCAGGAGACTTAGGGCACGAGGCAGGGTACACCCTGGACAGGGTGCCAATCCATTGCAGGGCACACACACATACACAGTACACAGACTATGGGCACTTTGGGAACGCCAATTAACCTGCATATCTTTGGACTGTGGGAGGAAACCAGAGTACCCGGAGGAAACCCAACAAAAACAGGGAGAACATACAAACTCCATGCACACAGAGACAGGAATCGAACATGGCCGGGAATCAAACCCGGACCCTAGAGGTGCACACATAAGGGAATGTGTACTCATAAGGGAAAATGGCTTCAGTTTGCTAGGGAGCATATGGTCATGTGACCTGATGAGTCCAGATTGAGTCTATTCCAGAGTGATGGGCGTGTCAGGGTAAGAAGGGAAGTGTATGAAGTGATCATAGTGTCCACTGTACAAGCCTCTAGAGACAGTGTTATGATCTGAAGTTGCTTCAGTCGATCAGGTCTAGATGCAGCAACGTTATGGGGCAATAAAATTAAATCAGCTGACGACCTGAATGTACTGAATCACCAGGTTATCACACCTATGAAGTTTTTTTTTTTCCTGATGGCATATACTGTAACAGGACTGTGCAATGGTGTGAAAGAGTATTTTAATTGACATTGTTTTCTTAAAGAATTAAATGACACTTTCAAACTTTAGCATTCGAAGCTATAATATAATTAACAATAATCTCATAGTGACTAACTTTAAATTTTTGTTTATTTCGTACTGTAAGTAAGCAAACTGTCATCATCCCTTCTTTTTTTTTTATTTAATCTTTTCCAGAGATTTTTCCTCACCCTCCCCACGCTCGGTCCACCGCCTCCACAGAGCCACGGCTTACACGACGGGCAAAATCATGAAACGATGCGACCGAGCGGTTGGAGCAGAGCAAGCTGAGCGTGGGCTCTGGACGTCTGAGTCATTGTGAAGGAAGAAAAAAAATATATAATAGATCAGCTCATCAGAAATAATTTACACTTTCACATCACAAGAGCTGGTCTAAAAGCCTTACATGTACAGTAGACGTGCACTTAAGAGCCTGAGACTTAGTGTAAGATGTATATATGTATTTATTTATTTATTTATTCACAGTGCTGGACCAGAGCCTATGCGATGTTCATTAAGGAGAATCGCCGGGTGATTTGCGGATGAGCAGCGATTCCGCAGGGCTGTCCTTACACTCAGAAGGCGTCCATGAACTGCGTGTATTCTCTAATATCTGGCACCGCTGTTAAAAAATGGAGTCTAGCTAGAGATTAGAGATGGGAGGGAAAATGTATTCTTTTGTGTGGCAATTCATGTATCGCAACACAAGCCCCAAAATCTATCTTTTTTAATCCCTCCCCTTGGGGGTCTACAAACTCGCCAGCGGTATCACTTGCATTTTTTCCTGATAACAGCGAATAGAACTTAAAATTATGTTTTAATTAATGTGTTTGTATTTGAGGTTGTAAAATGTTGCAGTTCCTCTATAATCCTACAGGTGGTGCAGTCTAAACTATTCACACATTGGCATACTGTGTGGTAGAATACAGTACATAGCAAATCAGGATATTTATAAAATTGTGAAACTCAAATCGACATCTGGGTATCATGACATCGTGACATCACATCAGGTGGCCCCTGGGGATTCCCATCCCATCCTCGTTTAGAGCGTAAATGGGACTGTAGGACGAGTTTGAGTGGCAAAGGTTTTCCAAAGAGCTACTAATATTTTAGGAAGCAGCATTTTTACTACTCTTAGCTAGTGACTGGTAACTTATTAGTTTAAGGATTGGTGTAACTCTGGATATTGGATAGGTGCTCACTAACAAGTCTTCGAACACGCACTTGATCCGCCATGTTTTATATGCTTGTCGACCCGCCCACGGTGTCATCAGATTGATTAACGCCAATTGTAAAATCCATTACGGCAAAATGGCGCTGATGAGGTCCACTCTTTCTCTGTTTTTTGCTTATTTCCCCTAACTTCACATAACTTTAAGCTTTCAGTTTTTTCAATGGGTTCCACTGGGTATGACAGAAGCACACTTACGTATTTCCAGTGGTCCACACACCATTCGATGCATTCAATGCTGGCCGAGTGAGATCCCGAAGAAAATAAAAAGACCTGACCCGAAGTTGGCGTCAGGAACAGGATGAGGGCATCCTGCTCGCCAATGTCTACTTGTTGGAAAACAAACTCGATGACCTCAGGGCCAGGGTTAAGTTCCAGAGGGACCTTCGAGACACCAAAATACTATGGAACTTAACCCTGAATGTCCCTCTGGAACTTAACCTTGGTCCGGAGAGACATTCAGGACAGCAAACGTCTCTACTTCAACGAAACATGGCTGAGCCCGGTTGTGCCGGACCACACCATCCAACTGGATGGGTTCTCTCGATTTATCATATACAGTACAGGACAAGGGGATCGGGGAGGACAAGAAGAGCTCCTGACCATCAAATGCCATCCCTTCTACCTTCTCTGTCATTTATATCCGGACACGGACACTGCCTTATGTGGACTGTATATGGGATTATTTGTAAATCGTTACAAACGACCAGCTCTGTAGATGTTTATCCTCTACCATTAAATGCGCAGGTAGTTGAGTAAAATATTGAGACTGTACAGCATGAAATCAGCCTTATTACGTCTCGCCTGGCTTCTATCTCTGGCCGGCAATTTGTACAGTGGTGTATGATGCAGATATAAATATATAACTTCACCTCGGAGAAACGGAGCAGCGGCAGGAGCGGAGTTATTCTGTGTCACATCATTCATATCTGTATAAGTGTTAAAGTAAGCAGCGTTCTGCTCCAGTCCCACTGTCTACCTGACACACCTCTTTATCAAAGCAGACACAAACACAGAGAGAGAAAGAGAGAGAGAGAGAGAGAGAGTACAGGAGAGTAGAACGCTACATATAACCTACTTTCGACACTTCCTCAGTGAATAAACTTATTCCTCTATGGCGGAGCAAGAAAAAAAGATAGAGTCAGTCAAAAAGAGAGAGAGAGAGAGGGAATGAGAAAAGGGGACAGGCAGACACTTAGATGGGGATAGACAGAAAGAAAGGTAAAGGGAGATGGAGAGAGAGCGAGAGGTACAATGGGACACTGAGAGAGAAACAGAGAAGGGAAAGAGAAAGTGGAAGAGACAGATATGGAGATGGAGGGAGACAGGTAAAGAGAGAGATAGGTAGAGACAGAGAAAGAAAGAGGTATGAAGTGATAATGCAGTGATAGAGAGGAAGAAACAGACAGAGATGGAAATAGAGTGATAAGTGAGAATGAAGAGGTAGACAGAGAGAGAGAGAAGAGAGATATGATATAGAGTAAAAGAGGGGAGAGTGCGGTGGCCGAGAAGTCCAAAAGATATAATAACAAAACCAATCTTTGTTATTTTGTTTTCGGTTTGTTATTTTGGTTTTTTATTTATTTAGCTTTCGGTTTTGTTATTATGTTTTTGTTTTTTTCGGTTTTATTATTATGGTTTTTATTTTATTTAGTTTTTATTATGGTTTTGTTTTTTGTTTTTTTTCTTTTTGAATTTGTTATTTTGTTTTCAGTTTTGTTATTTTGGTTTTTAATTTATTTTGTTTTCGGTTTTGTTATTATGTTGATGTTGTTTTTTTCGGTTTTATTATTATGGTTTTTATTTTATTTTGTTTTTAGTTTTTTTTTCTTTTTGAATTTGTTATTTTGTTTTCAGTTTTGTTATTTTGGTTTTTAATTTATTTTGTTTTCGGTTTTGTTATTATGTTTATTTTTTTTCGGTTTTATTATTATGGTTTTTATTTTATTTTGTTTTTATTATGGTTTTGTTTTTTGTTTTTTTTCTTTTTTAATTTGTTATTTTGTTTTCAGTTTTGTTATTTTGGTTTTTAATTTATTTTGTTTTCGGTTTTGTTATTATGTTGTTGTTTCTTTTCGGTTTTATTATTATGGTTTTTATTTTATTTTGTTTTTAGTTTTTTTTTCTTTTTGAATTTGTTATTTTGTTTTCAGTTTTGTTATTTTGGTTTTTAATTTATTTTGTTTTCGGTTTTGTTATTATGTTGTTGTTTTTTTTCGGTTTTATTATTATGGTTTTTATTTTATTTTGTTTTTAGTTTTTTTTTCTTTTTGAATTTGTTATTTTGTTTTCAGTTTTGTTATTTTGGTTTTTAATTTATTTTGTTTTCGGTTTTGTTATTATGTTGTTTTTTTTCGGTTTTATTATTATGGTTTTTATTTTATTTTGTTTTTAGTTTTTTTTTCTTTTTGAATTTGTTATTTTGTTTTCAGTTTTGTTATTTTGGTTTTTAATTCATTTTGTTTTCGGTTTTGTTATTATGTTTATTTTTTTTTTCGGTTTTATTATTATGGTTTTTATTTTATTTTGTTTTTATTATGGTTTTGTTTTAGTTTTTTATCTTTTTGAATTAGTTTTTTGTTTTTGGTTTTGTTATTTTGTTTTCAGTTTTGTTATTTTGGTTTTGTTATTATACAGGTCCTTTACAGGGATTTTGGGTTTTCATGAGCTGTATGCCACAATCATCAATATTAAAACAATAAAAGGCTTGAACTACTTCAGTTTGTGTGTAATGAATCTAAAATATATGAAAGTCTAATGTTTATCAGTACATTAGAGAAAATAATGAACTTCATCACAATATGCTAATTTTTTGAGAAGGACCTGTATATTTTGCACTTCATGACTCCCACCTCATGCCCAAACTCCCCCAGTCCGTCCCAAGTCTGGATAAAAACACCTGTGCCAAGTTGTGTGCAGATCGGCTGGTCCGCTGTGGTGACCCCTGGGTGGTAACGACGACTCTCGCCAAGTAACGAGCACCGTGTACAAATGGAGTGAGGTAGAATAAACCTGTTTTTCAGAAAAAATTCATAAAAACCTTTTAACCTATCGAATTGTTTAACTGTAAAAGGAATTAGCGCGTACCTGCCAAGGTGAAGAAAATAGTTAAGTGTAAACGCCATCCCGAACAAATGTTTCATAAAGTATATTTCTGAAAAAAAAACTGAATAGATAAACCGCAACCCAGATATTCTCCAGAAGTCAGAAACGCCGATGATTAATGTCTCGGTGACTCCCCGCAGCGCGGCTCTCCTAGACGCTCCTGGAGTTAGTGACCTAGCTAGCAGGACATGGAGCCGAACTCTGAAGCGCACTGAGAGCGGGGAGCCGGGGTCAGCCGAGGACACGTCATCCATCACATCACTGACTCGGGCTGATGTACACCTGAGACGCAGAGGAGCTCAGGACATGTGTGTGGAAACGACCGCAGTCCATCAGGTCCTACATCTACTGCGCTTCGCTATTCCGGGCTCTGGATCCGTAACACACTTAACCCTTTCTTTGGTTTCTTGCTGTAGCCATATTGAGACTGTACACAGTTTGCCAATTATTACACAGCAAAGAATACCAAAGATACCAGATAATGAGCCCAAAAAATAGTGAAAAAGCAAAATAGTAAAATTATTTCCTTCACATTGTGAAAAATGTTAATTAATTTTCTTCATAGTCAGGAATTACTGAGCACATTCACAGCACATCAGCTCCTTAAAAACGATCATAACCAAAAAACTCGACTGAATTCTAAAAAAAAATCTTCAATAATGCAGCTCAGCCACCGCAGCGAATCGCCTACTTCTTCATCCTGTTATAGGGCGCCGTAACTTTTATTCCAGCTTGTCTTGTCATTTCTAGTTTCTTTACTGCTTTTTGAATTTTTAAAAATATGAATGTTTTAAGTTTTAACAGGGCGGCGCGGTGGTGTAGTGGTTAGCACTGTCGCCTTGCACCTCCAGTGTCTGGGTTCGATTCCCCGGCCAGGCTCGATTCCCGTCTCTGTGTGCATGGAGTTTGCATGTTCTCCCCGTGCTTGGTGGGTTTCCTCCGGGTACTCCGGTTTCCTCCCACAGTCCAAAGACATGCAGATTAGGCTAATTGGCGTTCCTAAATTGACCATAGTGTGTGAATGAGTGTGTATGTGTGTGCCCTGCGATGGATTGGCACCCTGTCCAGGGTGTACCCCGCCTAGTGCCCGAAGTCTCCTGGGATAGGCTCCAGGTCCCCCGCGACCCTGAACACAGGATTAAGCGGTATAGAAAATGAATGAATGAATGAATAAGTTTTAACAAAGCAAATAATTAAAATAAACTATTTAACTTTGTTCCTAAAATTGCAGTAAATCATTGAAAATTATAAGATTTTAAGATTTTTAGTGCTTTCGCTAAAATAGTTAAAATGAAAAAAAATTCAACATTTATATACATAAACATAAAAATGCCAAAAAGGAGAATAAAAATGCTGATTTTCTACAAATAAATGTTTTTTCTGTAGATATTGACACTGGCACTGACTCAGTAAACAAGTGTTTTTTTTTCACCTGATTAATAGTTAAAACAATCGGTATTGAAATTAGTCTAAAGGTAACATTTCTGTAAACGATGAACAAATAAACGTGTTTGTATTTAGTATGATAGATGAAAAGTGAAAAAATTTCCTACATTTTTATATCCATTATATTTGGTATTGCTAAACAGATTGCTTTCACTCCGAGAAACATTTATTCTGACTTTACTTTTTTTTTTTTTTTAACAAACTGCAGCAGTGGCTCAGCCGACGAATGTCTTGCCTCATGGAATTTTGACTTAAGAACTGAAATTCTGCAAAATATTTGCTTCATTTTTAGCATATTAGCCAAACTCCTGCTAAATCGCGCGTACATCTGGGAGCCGTTCAAAACTTCTAAAAATTTAAAAAGCCATCCATATGAAGTACATTTATGTATTTATGTGTCTTTTGTTAAATTTTGTGTAAGATTTAGTAAAGACGTAGCACCATGGGTCCCAAGAATGTTATCAAGGACGGCAGCAAGAAGAAAAGGGAGTCACTTTGAGTTTGGTTTTGTTTAAATTAAGCTTAAGGTGAGGTTTAAATGTTTTTTAAAACAATGTTTTTTGCTCTCATTTCTAAATGTTTTGATTGTTTTTATATGCAGAAATATGATTATAATGTTGGAAATTATATTTTTCGGTGGCTGGAACGGATTATCTGCATTAACATTATTTCCCATGGGAAAATGCGTTTCACAATACGAAACCTCGTCTTAAGAATTCACCTTCAGAACGGATTAAATGCGTCGTTCAATGGAAATAAATAAAATTTCATTAAATTAATTTATATTGACAATGTGGTCATGTCCAGCTACAGCAGGTCGATACATTAATATTAATTTATTAAATAATTCATTTTATAAATCTGTATTTATAATATGTATCTCTATTTTACATCTGCATTACTGATGTTTGTTTGTTAGTCGCTCCTGTATTTCCCGTACACGGTGCCTCTCCACACTGCTCATGACCAGCAGACCAGCATTATTCCTCTCCTCCACACTTCCCCTCCATCCTGCCAGCATTTCCCTGAAATCGCCACGTGGGACGGAGGTACGTGAGAGTCGCTCTGAAGGCTTGCCCGAGGCTGAAATTAATTTCAGTAAAAAGAAAAACAACTCGAGGGGGGAAAAAATGAGATTATTGTGAGATGATCCATGAATGGCATTTCGACTTGATGGCATTTAAGTAATTACAGAAAGCAACAACAGAATCCTGATGAAATGTAGACGAAACGTGCACGGCGGACGTGTCTGCAGAGACGCCAATAGTCTTAGCCGTGTGTTTCTAGTTTTATATTTTATATGTTTTCATATGTCTGGGGAATATAGCTGTAGTTAAGAAAGGAGGAAAGAGAAACAAAAATCAAGGTAAAAACAAATAAACAAAAAACAACCTCCTCTGATACTCAGTGAGTACGAACAGGAAGAAAATACATCAACGAACAAACACACACTGTAATGTTGCTCTGTTCCTCAGTAAATATATCAGACAGACAGACAGACAGGCGGATAGATATATATTGTAGATAGATAGATAGATAGATAGATGGGCGGATAGATAGACAGACAGACAGACAGGTAGATAGATAGATAGATAGATAGATAGATAGATGGGCAGATGGGTGGATAGATAAACAGACAGATAGATAGTAGATAGATAGATAGATAGATAGATAGATAGATAGACAGACAGACAGATAGATAGATAGATAGATAGATAGATAGATAGATAGATAGATAGACAGACAGGTAGATAGATAGATAGATAGATAGATAGACAGACAGACAGACAGACAGACAGACAGATAGATAGATAGATAGATAGATAGATAGATAGATAGATAGATAGATAGATAGACAGACAGACAGACAGATAGATAGATAGATAGATAGATAGATAGATAGATAGATAGATAGATAGATAGACAGATGGGCGGATAGATAGATAGATAGACAGACAGACAGACAGGTAGATAGATAGATAGATAGATAGATAGATAGATAGACAGACAGACAGACAGACAGACAGATAGATAGATAGATAGATAGATAGATAGATAGATAGATAGATAGATAGATAGATAGATAGATGGGCAGATGGGCAGATGGGTGGATAGATAAACAGACAGATAGATAGTAGATAGATAGATAGATAGATAGATAGATAGATAGATAGATAGATAGATAGATGGGCGGATAGATAGATAGATAGACAGACAGATAGATAGATAGATAGACAGACAGACAGACAGACAGATAGATAGATAGATAGATAGATAGATAGACAGATGGGTGGATAGATAGATAGATAGATAGATAGATAGATAGATAGATAGATAGATAGATAGATAGATAGATAGATAGACAGATGGGCGGATAGATAGATAGATAGACAGACAGACAGACAGGTAGATAGATAGATAGATAGATAGATAGATAGACAGACAGTCAGATAGATAGATGATAGATAGATAGATAGATAGATAGATGGGCAGATGGGCAGATGGGTGGATAGATAAACAGACAGATAGATAGATAGATAGATAGATAGATAGATAGATAGATAGATAGATAGATAGATAGATAGATAGATAGATAGATAGATAGATAGATAGACAGATGGGCGGATAGATAGATAGACAGACAGACAGACAGACAGGTAGATAGATAGATAGATAGATAGATAGATAGATAGATAGATAGATAGATAGATAGATAGACAGACAGACAGACAGACAGACAGATAGATAGATAGATAGATAGATAGATAGATAGATAGATGGGCAGATAGATAGATAGACAGATGGGCGGATAGATAGATAGATAGACAGACAGATAGATAGATAGATAGATAGACAGACAGACAGACAGATAGATAGATAGATAGATAGATAGATAGATAGATAGATAGATAGATAGATAGATAGACAGATGGGTGGATAGATAAACAGACAGACAGACAGACAGGTAGATAGATAGATAGATAGATAGATAGATAGATAGATAGATAGATAGATAGATAGATAGATAGACAGACAGACAGACAGATAGATAGATAGATAGATAGATAGATAGATAGATAGATAGATAGATAGACAGACAGACAGACAGACAGACAGGTAGATAGATAGATACGTAGATAGATAGACAGACAGGTAGATAGATAGATAGATAGATAGATAGATTTCTCCCTGCTATGTCTTTCCCCTCTTTCATGAAAGAACAGATGAATAAATAATGTGAGTCAGAGAATGGGGGCAGGGACCGGACTGAAATCGCTCCCCGTGAATAAGAGTAAATAAACCTCCAGTTGGATCTAACTCACAGTCACAGTGTTTTGGATCTAAACATCTCTCAGCACATCCATCCCTCATTCCTCTGGTTTATCTCTTCACACATCCCCAGTAAAGTCTCCTCGGGAGTCCAGGCTGAGACGCTTCACAGTCACTGCTCGTGAATAACAGCGAAGACTGCAGACACGAAGCCTGGTCTTCCTTTTGTTTGTTTGTTTGTTTTTACAAATGTTTATTTAATAAACATTTATTGTCTGATGTTAGCGGTGTAGTTTATTGGTCCAGGTTCATTTAAAAGCTCTAATGTAAGCATTTATTAACACCGTCCTTGCACAGTGTCCACGAAGGCTGTTTACATACACAGGATACCAATGTGCTGTTCTTTTTTATTTGTTTCTTAATTATTCATTTTAATTATTTTTTTATGAAAATGAAAATACTATCTTTAGTGTGTATGTGTGAGTACATAGCAAATAAAATTAGAATTGAAATTTTAGAATTTCACTAGTTTAGCGTATACTGTACCACCTGTAGCGCATCTAATAAACCTGTAAAGTGGGCGTGTCTGTACATTCAAGATATTTGTGAGATGAGTAATAGAACACATCAAGGTGGTTTTTGGAATTTTTGTCTGTTTGTTTTTGTGCGCGCATCATGTAAAAACTCCTGAATGAATTTAAACCGGGTTTTCACAGGTGTACATGGCCGAGCTTGAGGTGACATATAGGCTTTGTTTCATCGCAACAGGAAGTGAAGATATGTTCATTTGAAAATTAAATAAAAAACACCTTCTGTTTTTTTATCTATCATAAAAAACTAAAATCGACCCGGAAAAAAAAATCATTAGTTCATCTCAAAATTCAACAGATGGCGCTGTACATTTTTTAAACGTGCTTATGAGTGTGTGATCGCAATCTACTTAATAAACACAATCTTAAAAAACACCTTCATTCTGCGCACTTCACGTAAAAACACGTAAAAATTTCAGTTCGTTCCAAAATTCAACAGATGTACGTTTTTGAAAACGCGCTCCTGAGTGTGCGATTAAATTCCACATGAACAAAGATTTCAATTTAAAAAATGTTTTTCTTTCTTTCTGATTAATATAATGATTATTATTTTTTTAATCTTTTCTTTTCAGTCCTGTTCCATTAATTGCTTTTCTCCTGATTTTCTAAAACAATCCCATGAACACATACATTTACACTGCAGTTTTACTTTTTGACATAATTGTGATAACAATAAAAAAAAGAAAAGAAATTAAGAGTCCATTTGCTTCCATGAATTTGCACTTTGCTTCCACTCGCTATATAATTCTGAGAAACTCTACGCATGGCACCCGTGAGTCCATTACCAAGAGCAGCAGCAGATTTCACATATTCAGTGATTACAGTGTTTAAACAGAGGCCTGCTGTGTTCTTCACCACGGACCGACAACTCAGAACAGCGAGAGTCTGAGCCAAGTGTTTCAGTCTGAGTCCGTGCTGCACCGAGTCAATCAACTTAACTGTGGAAAACTCAACCAACTCACTTGTGGACACTGAATCAATACGTTTGTGGACACCGAATCAACTCACTTGTGGACACTGATTCAACTCGCCTCTGGACACCGAATCAACTCGCCTCTGGATAATGAATCAACTTGTTTGTGGACACTGAATCAACTCGCCATGGGACACTGAATCAACTCGCCTCTGGACACTAATCAACTTGTTTGTGGACACTGAATCATCTCGCCTCTGGACAATGAATCAACTCGCCTCGGGACACCGAATCAACTTGTTTGTGGACACTGAATCAACTTGTTTGTGGACACTGAATCAACTTGTTTGTGGACACTGAATGAACTCACTTGTGGACACTGAATCAACTCACCTGTGGACACTGAATCAACTGGCCTCTAGACACCGGATTAACTTGTGTGTGGACACTGAATCAACTCGCCTCTGGACACCAAATCAACTCGTCTCTGGACACCGAATTAACTCACTTGTGGACACCTTGTGAAACTGAATAACTCATCTACAGAATTGTGCAGGAACTGAATTGAATCAAATGTGGAAACTGAATCAAACCTTCTTTTTGTTTTGAACTCTTGATTTTTTTTTCCACCACCTTCTACTATTCCAGGGTAAATAAACTGATTCATCTATTAATCATTTTCTCTCTCACACACACACACACACACACACACACCCTTCTACTGTATATGTGAAAGTGTTAATTTTCTGATGAGATGTTTTCACAGACGGATCCCAGCGGATCAGATATTCCTTTTTTTTCCCTCTTCTCGTCTCTCCGTAAACATGCTCGGCTGACTGTGAGATTATTTCCGGCGCTGTACTTCCCCCACGGGTGCTCCACGTCCACGTCCACGTCTTCACATCCTCCAACTCTTTCTACATCTTCTCCTTTACATCTCATCCTTTTTATTCCCTCAGTACTAATGGCTGCTGTAACACTTTTCAAGTCTTATTAAATATAAATGCGGATTTGCATTTGGTCGCTCGTGCGTTTTTCTCCGGGCTCAGTTGCTGCGATGGAGAGGACTGGAGGTGGACGGGTCAATGGGAAGGTGAGAGTGGGAAGGTAATACACAAAAGTGTGACTTCACAACCCATTCCAGGTTTTGCTAAAGTAAAATAGACATGGTGTTCCAAGAAATGACATTAAAGGCATGAAGGCGTTTATCTGCTCGTGATAACACCACAGCCCCAAAGCAATCACAGAAGGTCAACTTTGATCTTTGCACATTTATTTAATCAAAGACCGACCTAAATACTGTCGTATTTCTCAGTCTCCACGGCTACTGCATGAACCCGGATTCCCTTATGGGTCGCAACTGTTGCACGAGACTCGTCATACATCACCATCAGACTCATCAAGCTTCCTAATGACTTTGGACCCGGGCCAGGATTCTCCCTGCATTCCTGGACATCTTCTCTATCTCATCCTGGCAGGAGGACCGACCCCCTGACCTCCTGGGATGCACTAGCCTGGCTCTCCTTGGTTGCAAGGCAAAAAAAAAAAAAAAAAAGCACAGAGAGAATTCTGGGAGATTAAGTGTTAAACCTGTATGTGCACTGAAGCAGAGCTGTCTATAATTACACCATGAATTCTTGAGTCTCGTCGTACTGTAGGTCAGAAGCTTCGGTTTCTGTAGTCGCCGCGTTTTCCCCAAGTGGCGCGTCGTCTAAATTGACTTAAAAGCATGTGAGATCATTGGTATGTAGGAAGAGGAGTCTCTAAAGAGCTTGTGTCAGGGGTAGCTCAGTGGTTAAGGCATTGGACTACGGTTCAGAAGATCCCAGGTTCAAACCCCACAACCACCAAGTTGCCACTGTTGGGCCCTTGAGCAAGGCCCTTAACCCTCAACTGCTCAGATGTGGAATGAGATAAAAAAAAATTGTAAGTCGCTCTGGATAAGAGTGTCTGCCAAATGCCTAAATGTAATGCCAAAAGTAGATTTGGAGAATTTGGGGCGATTCCTTCTATCAGTTCCTCTATCATGACGAAAGCCCGAGCTGAAGAGAAACATGAGAACCACGGAGACGATGAGAAAGTGCTTCCTCCAGACCAACCTACCCTGAGTACAAGCAGAAGGAGTCTCCAGTGTCGGTGCAACGTCTTTATTAGTCTAATTAATATGACAGTGTTTTTTTCTCTTTTAAATCTCCTTTAAAGGGCAAATCTGGTGTGTGCGATACATTCTAAACCTCCCACTCATCCCATATCGTATCATAAATCATACCACCACCTAATAAACTCCCAGTTACACCTTGATTACTGTATGTAACCATTTGCGGTAAATGTAGACCAGGTGCTAAAAGTTCTGGTAAGCCAAAAGCTGTGGCCTGTGTTTTCTGAAAGGCAGCCGAATTCACAAGCATGTCAAGGGAATTATGGGAAAATACCTGTCGAGGGACAAAAATGACTTCAATTTGCAATTATAGGTCATTTTCCTAGCGAGGTGAAAAGAAGATTGCAAAGTTCTTTAATACAGGCCTAAGAAGAGAATAGCGGTCTGAGCGCATGAACAATTCAAGGAGAAATCTACAGTAAGCTGGGGATTCTGGGACATTTCTAGTATTAAAAAGACACAATGAAGCAGCAAATAAAAATTAGTTCACTAGTTAGACGTCCATTACTTAATTTATACTTAATGTACCTACAGTAAGACTTAAACGTTTTAAAAAAGTAGATAGAAAACTACCAATAAACTTCCCCCAAGATTAAAAAAAGTAAATTAAAAGAAAAGAAATGGACAGACAGGAAAAAGAAAAGGACAGAAAAGACAAAAAAGACAGAGAGGAAAAGAAAAAGAGAAGAAAAAAAGGGAAAAAGAAAAAAGAAAAAAAATGTGAAATAAGACAGAGAAGAAAAGAAAAACGAAAGAGAAAAGGACAGCAAAGAAAACCGACAAGGAGAGAAAGAGAAAATAAAAATAATAAAAGAAAGTCAGAAAAGACTAAAATAAATGGAAGCAAAAAGAAAGAAAAATAAGAAAAAAGAAAGAAAAAATGAAAGTAATGGGAAATGAAGAGAAAATGAGAAAGAAAGTGAAAAAGAGAAAAAGAAAAAGGAAAGCATGAAAAGAAAAGAAAAAGAAAAGAAAGAGAAAATAAAGAAAAGAAAAAAGGAAAGTAAGACGAAAGCAGGAGGAAAGAACAACAATATTGAAAGAAAAGAAAAAATTTAATAAGATTGAAAAGCATCACCAAAAAAAGAGGGGGAAGAAAAAGGGAGAAAAGTAGAAGAGAAGTTAGAGAACAGTCATGCAGTGAGATTGTGGGATGTACTGTACTCTCTCTCTCTCTCTGTCTCTCTCTCTCTCTCTGTCTCTCTCTCTCTCTGTCTCTCTCTCTCTCTGTCTCTCTCTCTCTCTGTCTCTCTCTCTCTTCACGTTCCATGACATGGTTATAAGCAGCTCCCGTGTTCGCTCTGAGCTCGGGTTCGCTGCGGCGCTGAAACACAGCTTAGCCTCCACATTCAGACGTGTAGAGAAATCCTCATATCAAATTATAGGAACAGAGATGACCTTCGACCCCCGACAGCAGCGCCTTTACACAAACCTACGCCGGTGTGTGTGAGGTGTTTAGTCCCCTGAAGCTTTACTGCTGGAGATAAACATCACTGTAAGCCTCTGGGGGAAATGGTGTGCGCGGGGTTCAGGACGACTGGAGCGGATTTTATACTCGCTACTAAAGAACGACTCTCAGCGAGAGAAGACGAGAAAATGGCAGAACAAAATCCAGGGGAAAGACAGAAAGTGTAAAAAGAAAACAAAACATAAAAAAGGGGAAAAGGAGCAAAAAAGAGATGATCAGGAAACGGAAAGTCAAGGATAAGTAATGGGCAAAAAGTGGAGAGGAGAAATCTGAAGAAGAGAGCGTGCTCGGAGACACTGGTCCCCTGATAGAGTGGACATTCTTTGGCTCTGTGGGAGAATTTCTGCCTCAGTGGCTTCACACACAGGGAGAACTTTTAGATTGTCTGCTCGGCAGTGATGCCTCACTTTATTACCTCATGCTGGAGAGGAGATCGCTCGCGGTCTCCGATGAGACTCGGCATGTCCCCTGGAGAGACTATTTTACAGGAATTTTGTGTACGCTTCAGGAGAAGAATCTCCATAATGCGCCAACATCTCAGAACACTGAGGGGTGAAAAGAATCCCAGTCCTGCACTTCAATCAGGGGCAAGAGCACAGAGCACCAGCAACAAGCTGCACAGCTAGCCATGTAACTAAACAAATGCCAGGCGATGCTCCTGGCACTGCACATGGTCCAGTGGGTGCACAACAACTCTGGAGTGTTAACCAGAGTTAACTTCACACTTTATTTGAGTTCTAGAATAGTGTCATGCTACAGAATGCTTGGATTATGCCATGCCATATTGTACCTGGATTAGGATTACATACTAAACCAGTTGAGTTTAGTGCCAGGGTAGGTTTCAGTCCATGCTCCAGGTTCCAACCCAATCACCATGCCAAGCACCAATCCATTCCCAGCTCCTATGTTAAAGCCCAGCCCAGTCACTATGTTAAGCCCTGGCACAGACCACCCATGTAGCCCCATGCCCCATCCTCCGGAATGATGGCCTTGGTGATGGAGCGAGGCATCTTTCAGGGGATCTCCCACTCAACTTTTTATGTTGTACATCTTCTTTCGAGTTCATCTTTCGACTTCTATTGACTTGTGCTGGCACGAGCGTGTCTCACATCCTGTTCCATGTTCCGTCTGCGTGTTTAAACTCCTTAGTTTTCTCTTTTTCCTCATCATCTGGTTTGGGATCGTCATCATTGGGACATGCCTGACCTGAGAGGAGCACCAGAGGCGATCCGGGGTAGAGACGCTCATCTGGGTGGGCGAGTGAGTGGGCGAGGGGTGGTGTTGTAATGTTTAGTGGGTGTGTTCTCAAATATTAAACCAAGTAAACACAAACACACACTGCCCTACACGTTGGGTGTGAGTGTGTGTGTTGTTTGCAGAGGAGTGGAATAATTACCGGCGCTCCTCTCTAAGGTCATTAGAGTTTATTTATTGCCAAACAAATAAGGGAGAAATAATTAAAAATCACGATAATACTACAAACATGTAATTAAATTAAGCATGCAGTAAAATTGATAGCTTTATTAATTATTCAGATCGGCTTTAGCCGGGCTTTCTGTGAGCGGAGAGCTCGTGCACGACCCACGACTCCCGTCCTTAATGAAGATTAACACCGGCGCCAGAGGGACACCAGGGGACGACTTCTAACAGCTGGAACGGGGAGGGAGAGACAATAACCGAGACGTGCGAGTCTCATCCGCATATGAACGCATGGCTGTTAAACAAACACGCAACAAAAAACGTGTAATAACCCACAAAACACACTTTCAGCAAGTATGAACCTGTGAGATGGAACTGACAGACTGGTGCGGATCAAAATAGACAGACTTTAGACATAAATATACATTTCAGATCCCTAGATAGAGAGGGAGCAACCAGCACACTACTGACGTGCAACCATCCTGAACGTTCATGCTAATGCACGGAAATAACCCAGAATGCACTGCACCACGACGTCCCTCACTAATCACAGGGCCATGGAGATGATAAATAGACGCAGAACTCGGAATTCATATAATGATCTCTTCTTCTTCTGTTTTTTTCTCCAAGTAGCTCCAGAACAGGGACAAGGCCAGAGATGAATCATTCAGAGGAGGAGGAATGAGGGAAAGAATCTGAAGTACGTGCTTTTATTCCCTGAAATGAAATGTTTCCATATTCATTCATTCATTTTCTATACCACTTAATCCTGTGTTCAGGGTCGCGGGGACCTGGAGCCTATCCCAGGAGACTTCGGGCACTAGGCGGGGTACACCCTGGACAGGGTGCCAATCCATCGCAGGGCACACACACATACACACACTCACACACCCAATCACACACTACGGGCAATTTAAAATATTATCGAATGACCACAAAAGGGCGTTCAGGTCAAACCAGGACTTGTGATGAAATTTCCGGCGAGTGAAGACGTACTATAAAAGCGGTTGACGTGTACAGGAGACTTTACGAACAGTACGATGATGAGATTCTCAAACATTTTAAAGGAGGCCATACTGTACATCTGAGGTGGGTCGGAGCCCAAAGCGGTCGGAGCCCAAAGCGGTCGGAACCCAAAGCGGCCGTTACCGTGAACGTTCAGAGGGTGGAACGCCTGATTCTTGAAAATGACACAATCGTCCACCAACACCACTTGCACGTTACAGGAACTCGCCTGGAAGTTATTGCCATATCACCCCTCTCTCCAAGCCATTTCGACATGTTCAGGAGTTCCTGGGAGGCCAGGGTTTCAAATATGCAGAATCTACCTCGATGGTGTCCAAGCACCAGTGAAACACTGGGATAAGTGTATTAGTGTAGCAGGACTGTACTCTTAGAACTGTGTTCTGTTATTCTGCACAATCAAAAGTCCAGCTTTGACTCGAACTCCCCTTGTAGTATGAACAAACACAAAAAAAAAAACTATAAAGAAAAGAAAAAAGATAAAAGGAAGCATCTTTCAAATCTAAAGAAAGAAAGTAAGAAAGAAAGTGATTCAGAGTTTATAAACAACAAAGAAAAATACCTAAATAAATCGATTAAGATCACGGAATATAGTAAGAATCAGCGACTATTCAAAAATATTATAATTTAACCAACCTTTCTGCTTTAAAGCGAAAGCCAGCGCTGCTTAAAGACTTGGTAATTGTTTCACAATCACATATTTTAGCTCTAATAGACGTCATTATGTAGCAGCGCACGCGGAAAGGAACTTTCTATGGAATGAGAGAGCTGTAGTTATAAGTTCTTATAATTTGTTCGAAGTTTCAAATTGCACAGGATTGTTGGGTAAGAGCTCACCTAATGGAACACGTCCAAGTGGAACAATGCCTAATCAGCTCAGGTTTAAAAATCCTGTGGTTTTCAGCTAAAAGAAGAAAAGAAAAGGGTCTCAATGGCTAAAATGTTATAAGAACAATACGACAGGCGCTTCGGCCCTTTTTATGAACTACAGACTAGATCCTGCTGTTCAGGGGGTCAGATGACAAGCGTCACGGATGTGGTCCAACACACAGTAGATACCCGAAGGACTTTCACGACACTCTTTTACTGTATAACACCACTAGTTCTGAAATACTTCCACCTGTTTAGGAGGTCACTGTTTGTTTTCCTGTATGTTTCTCCGTAGTTTTCACATCTGGTTTGATTCTAGTTATGTTTTTGTATTGTATTGTTTGTTTCGCCTTGTTTAAAGTCGACCCCAATTATCACATCCATCGTTGAACGGTTTCAGTTTCCCCTTAAACAGGCATCCCAAAGAATGTTTTCGTGTGTTTTAGTGAGTTCGTTAGTTAGATTGTTTTGCTAAGCATTTCTTCAGTCAGTAAAGAGTTTTTTTTTTTTTTACTTTTTCCCACATCAGTGGGTGACTGAAAAATAAAAATGCATCACCAACTGGCAAAGCCTGAGTGAAAATGAAAAGGTCACTCTTTTCACAACACGAAAAATACCCCAGATGACAAAAAAAAAAAAAAAAAAAAAGACCAACTGTTTGGACTCAACAAATTGATCCGAAAAGAGAAATAATCACAATCCTGGAACATCCAAGCTTAAGGTAGGTTTGGCATGAGGAAGTGTCAGGCAGTGATGCTGCACTTTATTGATTGGGTGATTTCTTGTACATTCCAAGTGAGCGATTATGAAAAAGAACAATCGATTTTGAATGGTTAACAATTTTGAAAAAAAAACTGGTATAATAGCAGAGGATGTATCTTAAGGTGACCTGTTATACAATTTTCCTTGGAAAAAAAAAATAAAACAAGCAAAAAAAAACAGCTGCTACCAGATGTGGGCATCTTCTTTTTTTTTTTTTCTTGTAAAGAAAATGAATAAATAAATATTACAAGATGAAGGAACATGAAGAGCCTAAGATGCAAAATCTGTCACAAGGATTTTTTTAAAATTCATTTTTAATTAAAAACGTATCCTGCAGGTGGTGTGTTCTAACCCATTCATACGTTCTTGAGCAGCACAGCGCCCTCTGTGGTGGGAGAGCAAAAAGTTTGTTTAGAATCATGATACTAACAGAATCGTGATACAAATCAGATTGACACCGTGGTATCGTGATGATATCATATCGGGTCGTCCCTACAGCCGACAACCGTAAATATGTATTGGTGTAATAGATGTTTATGCGAGTTATCCTACTGTAGTTAATGTGTGTGTGTGTGTGTGTGTGTGTGTTCAATGTACTCTGGTTGTAGTAACAGTAAATGGTGGTGGAGTTGACTTTCAGGAAAAACAACAAGCATCGTATTGCGTAATAAACCGATTATTAATTGATCATCGACTGTACTCAAAACTGATGACTGATTATGAAAAACATAGTTGTTTTGAGAGTTAACTCGAACCGTTTGTCACAACCTTGATTTCTTTCAAAGGTAAAAATAATCTAAGCAGATTTCTCCATGAAGCTTGTCCTTATTCGAGCTTTAAATGAATTCAAATTCACACAAAACCTTCTAAGCTGTACGGAGCGACGATCAATAACCTTCAGCCTTACTCTTACAGGACATTTTTACATAATCGCCCCGAGAGTAAACGTTCTAACCGGGGACATCGTTTCAGAAGTCCCCGACTGAGTTCCCGCCTTAAACTGGGTTCGGGTTGGCTTTGTGTTCCTGCGTAAAGGGGACGATGTTCTACTCTGTTCAGCCGAAACATCTTAGGACCAAGTATTAGTGAGGCTATGAATATGAGCATTGAACATGAAAGACTTTTATAATTCATGATGTAATAACAGTCAACCTCCATATTATTATTATTATTATTATTATTATTATGGAGTCATTCCATCGGAATAAATCTAAGCATGCAGCAGAAACATCTTTTACCCATAATGAAAATAATTCAGCAACAAAATAGGCGTCATTATTCACAACACTATGTAAGGCTTTTTGCACAACACACACACACACTCACAGTCACGTCCAT
>CM060110.1:8788163-8798163 GCA_030522415.1 Channallabes apus
ATCTCACCTATTAATACCCCAATCTCACCTACTAATGCCCCAATCTCACCTACTAATACCCCAATCTCACCTATTAATACCCCAATCTCACCTACTAAAACCCCTATCTCACATACACCTACTATTACCCCTATCTCACCTACTATTACCCCTATCTCACCTACTAATACCCCTATCTCACATACACCTACTATTACCCCTATCTCACCTACTATTACCCCTATCTCACCTAGTAATAACCCAATCTCACCTACTAATACCCCTATCTCACCTACTATTACCCCTATCTCAAGTACTATTACACCTATCTCACCTAATAATACCCCAATGTCACCTACTAAAACCCCTCTCACCTACTAATACCCCTATCTCACCTACTAATACCCCATCTCACCTACTAATACCCCTATCTCACCTACTAATACCCCTATCTCACATACACCTACTATTACCCCTATCTCACCTACTATTACCCCTATCTCACCTAGTAATAACCCAATCTCACCTACTAATACCCCTATCTCACCTACTAATACCCCTATCTCACCTACTAATACCCCTATCTCACATACACCTACTAATACCCCTATCTCACATACACCTACTAATACCCCTATCTCACCTACTAATACCCCTATCTCACATGCACCTACTAATACCCCTATCTCACCTACTAATACCCCTATCTCACCTACTAATACCCCTATCTCACCTACTAATACCCCTATCTCACATACACCTACTAATACCCCTATCTCACCTACTAATACCCCTATCTCACATACACCTACTAATACCCCTATCTCACCTACTAATACCCCTATCTCACCTACTAATACCCCTATCTCACCTACTAATACCCCTACCTCACATACACCTACTATTACCCCTATCTCACCTACTATTACCCTTATCTCACCTACTAATACCCCTATCTCACATACACCTACTAATACCCCTATCTCACCTACTAATACCCCTATCTCACCTACTAATACCCCAATCTCACCTATTAATACCCCAATCTCACCTACTAAAACCCCTATCTCACCTACTAATACCCCTATCTCACATACACCTACTATTACCCCTATCTCACCTACTATTACCCCTATCTCACCTACTAATACCCCTATCTCACATACACCTACTATTACCCCTATCTCACCTACTATTACCCCTATCTCACCTAGTAATAACCCAATCTCACCTACTAATACCCCTATCTCACCTACTATTACCCCTATCTCAAGTACTATTACACCTATCTCACCTAATAATACCCCAATGTCACCTACTAAAACCCCTCTCACCTACTAATACCCCTATCTCACCTACTAATACCCCATCTCACCTACTAATACCCCTATCTCACCTACTAATACCCCTATCTCACATACACCTACTATTACCCCTATCTCACCTACTATTACCCCTATCTCACCTAGTAATAACCCAATCTCACCTACTAATACCCCTATCTCACCTACTAATACCCCTATCTCACCTACTAATACCCCTATCTCACATACACCTACTAATACCCCTATCTCACATACACCTACTAATACCCCTATCTCACCTACTAATACCCCTATCTCACATGCACCTACTAATACCCCTATCTCACCTACTAATACCCCTATCTCACCTACTAATACCCCTATCTCACCTACTAATACCCCTATCTCACATACACCTACTAATACCCCTATCTCACCTACTAATACCCCTATCTCACCTACTAATACCCCTATCTCACATACACCTACTAATACCCCTATCTCACCTACTAATACCCCTATCTCACCTACTAATACCCCTATCTCACCTACTAATACCCCTACCTCACATACACCTACTATTACCCCTATCTCACCTACTATTACCCTTATCTCACCTACTAATACCCCTATCTCACATACACCTACTAATACCCCTATCTCACCTACTAATACCCCTATCTCACCTACTAATACCCCTATCTCACCTACTAATACCCCTATCTCACATGCACCTACTAATACCCCTATCTCACCTACTAATACCCCTATCTCACCTACTAATACCCCTATCTCACATACACCTACTATTACCCCTATCTCACCTAGTAATACCCCTATCTCACCTACTAATACCCCTATCTCACATACACCTACTATTACCCCTATCTCACCTAGTAATACCCCTATCTCACCTACTAATACTCCTATCTCACATACACCTACTATTACCCCTATCTCACCTACTATTACCCCTATCTCACCTAGTAATAACCCAATCTCACCTACTAATACCCCTATCTCACCTACTAATACCCCTATCTCACATACACCTACTAATACCCCTATCTCACCTACTAATACCCCTATCTCACATACACCTACTAATACCCCTATCTCACCTACTAATACCCCTATCTCACATACACCTACTAATACCCCTATCTCACCTACTAATACCCCTATCTCACATACACCTACTAATACCCCTATCTCACCTACTAATACCCCTATCTCACCTACTATTACCCCTATCTCACATACACCTACTATTACCCCTATCTCACCTACTATTACCCCTATCTCACCTACTATTACCCCTATCTCACCTACTAATACCCCTATCTCACCTACTAATACCCCTATCTCACCTACTATTACCCCTATCTCACCTACTATTACCCCTATCTCACCTACTATTACCCCTATCTCACCTACTAATACCCGTATCTCACATACACCTACTATTACCCCTATCTCACCTACTATTACCCCTATCTCACCTACTATTACCCCTATCTCACCTACGCAGTGTTGTGCGGTGGCCGTAAGTACGGTTCATCATGATTTTGGTGCCGTGATTAGGTTTTCATCTTTCCGCTCGTCGATCCTCGTATAGTCAAACAGAGCGTGTTTATTCTGGACACTTGAAAGTTTTTATTGAGAAACAGGAAGTGACATCAGAGAGACACAATTCTGATGAATAAAAGTGATATTTGAATGTTTGAATGTATCATTTGCCTATTGATACAATGTGTGTGTGTTTGTGTGTGTGTGTGTGTGTGTGTGTGTGTGTGTGGTTGATAAGTGTGAGTGTGTAGAAGATGTACAGATGTTTCCAGGTCATTAGGCAGTTTTTTTTCTTTTTGTGGTTATAATCACACGTTCGGATCGCTGTGATCGGTGGTTTGACAGCTGAACACCACCCACCGACACACACGCACACACACACTCCCCCCCACCCCCCGGCCCCCTGCAGTGGCAGCAGACTCGGCTGTCGCGCCCCATCAGTGGCGTGTCAGGTGCTAACGCTAATTTGACAGGCAGCTTTTATCCCGCGGATTCATTTCGTAGCAGGGGTGCGCTGATGTTTTCTGTTCCCCGTGGCGATTTTGTCACAGGAAGTGACACGGCTTCGACTGTGACGGACGCGGGAGGAAGCAGTGACAAAGAGACACGCGGCTTCCATAAAGGATGGGCGGGAGGGGGGCTCAGGGAGGAAGGGAGAAATCCTCTTATCAAAGTGCAGGAAGAAAGGCCATGACACTGACCGTCAACACACACACACACACACACACACACACACACACACACACACACACACACACATGTGGACAGTACAAAAGGACAAGAGGACAAAAAACACAAACACATAAAAAATGTGCAACTGTACACACTGTGTGTGTGTGTGTGTGTGTGTGTGTGTGTGTGTGTGTGTGTATAAATCCAGCTATAAGTAGCAGGGAGAAAGAAGCTACATTGTGCCTCAGACAACATCTACAGAAGGAAAGAAGGACAGAAAAACAAGGACTAAAGGAAGGAAGGAACAAAGGTAGGAAACAGTGGCACACTGGCAGGGAAAGGAATGGAGGAAGGGAGGAAGGAAAAAATACAGGAAGAAGGAAAGGATGGAAATAAAGAAGGAAGGGCGGAAGTTAAGAAGGTAGGAAAAAATAGGAAAGGAGGAAAATAAGGGAGAAAGGATAAAACACAGGTCGTCCCCGACTTACAAACATTCAAGTTATGAATTTCCACAGATATGAATAGGACCTCGGTTCTACTTCCGGTTTAATTGTAGCTCACGTGTATTGTACAATAAACAATAGACACTGCAGTTCACCAGATACCAATATTTACAATTATATACAATATTTTCAGTGTGTAAGTGAATGTATAAACTGTCTAAAGTCTGGTATATTGTATGTGTGTGTGGGAGAAATGAGTCGGCCTCACCGGTTTTAATGAATCAGTCCAGGAGCACGATGATAGAAAATGTCTGTCCTGTAAAGTTGTCCTGATGATGAATAATCCTAATTTCAGAGAATCCTCAGCAAAACAGAGTTTACAGTCCAATACAGTGGAAAACAGCTCTGAGACAAAATGCCGTCTGGGATTCCCCTCGCGATTTAAATGTGCAGAGACATCAGTGTGAGAGTAAATACTTCGTAGGTGCAGTTTTAGGCCACATGATAACAGAGATTTAGTTAAGTGGATTGGTTTGATTTACATTGTATATTTGTGTGAAGGCGTATAAGATTCACTTCGTCGGACTTAAGAACAAAATCGGACTTGTGAACGGGACTCGGTCGTAAGTTGGGGACTAAATGTACAGGAAGAAAGAAAGGATGGAAATAAGGAAGTAAGGAAGGACTGGGAGGCAAGGAAGAAAGGAAGGAAGGAAAGGGTATAAAGCAGAAAGAAAGAAACCAGAAGAAAGGATGGAATAGAGCAAGGAGGAAAGGAAAACATGAAAAATAATGTTAATGAGTGTTAAATAGTGTTAATGACCTGTTAATGCTGAAATTATTAAAAGAAAGGACATGTTCAGCGATGAAAAAGAAATGCAAATGAAATGAAAGAGAATATGGATGTGAAAGAGGAGTAACAGAGAGAGAGAGAGAGAGAGAGAGAGAGAGAGAGCCTCTGCCTCTTCACAGTTATTAGCCTGCATACGAACATTCAGTACCTGTTAGATCTGCAAAGTTCAAAGGCAAAACTGCAATTTGACTCCACACTATACAGTACACACACACACACACACACACACACACACACACACACAGACATGGTCACTCACACTCATCTCATATGTGTTTCTGTTGGATCCCTATGTATAGGGAAGTATATGACACTTGTGAGTGAAAAACAGAGAAACAAACACATGTGTGTGTGTGTGTGTGTATGTCTGTCTCTCGGCGTGGGAGATTAACTGCCCGGTTTCCATGGTGATGGACATGGAGCAGCATGACAGAGGAGCAACCTCAGGACCAAAGAGAAACTAGTGTAGTACAACAGTGCCCCCTGCTGCTGACTGCAAGTGCTGCAGCTACACTGTTCACTAACACACACATACAGTACATATGGCCAAATCCCACCCTTCACACAAAACTAATAAATATTACACTGTAATACACTGCCCGTACAAAAAGAAAAAGATTCACCACGTGGAAGATCTTGAATGAGCGTGATGGGAGATTATTATATTATATATTAATTTATATTATATTATAGTGAGAATAACTCACGAATATGTTTAATAGTGAAAGTACGAGCGCATTTCCACATGCACAGTGTAAAGAGAACTCGAGGGATCGGGACTAAACAGCTGCGTAGCCGTTAGTGAGAGTCATCTGGGGAAAGGGTTTCAGTTTGCTAGGGAGCATAAAAACTGGACTTTGGAGTGATGGAAAAAGGTCATGTGACTCATCTGCTGGGTCCAGATCGAGTCTATTCCAGTGTAATGGGCGTGTCAGGGTGAGAAGGGAAGCGCATGAAGTGATCATGCATAGTGTCCACGGTACAGTACAAGCGTCTGGAGACAGTGTTATGATCTGTTGATCAGGTCTAGACTCAGTAACGTTATGGGGCAATAAAATGAAGTCAGCTGACCACCTGAATGTATAATGTGGAAGTGTTGATAGTAAATCCATGGCTAAATCCCACCCTGTGCACTAAACAGTACGCACTAATAATTACTACATGGTGTGTGTGCTGACGTTTACTACTGAAGACTGCAGCAGGATCCAATCAATACGTAATTTAAGGTGCATCAGAGAGACGAGTGAGCGAGAACCAGGTGAATTAATTAATTTATTTATTTATTATCAATTGATAATAAAGGTCAAAGTGGTGCTCATAAAATCTAAAGAAAAAAATAAAAATAAAAATGAAATAAAAAAATAAAATAAATCAAATGTATAATTTATAATAAAATGAAAATTTTCATGAATTATAATGTAAATAATAATAATAATAATAATGATGATGATAATAATAATAAATTGCTTTTATAACCTGTTAGTTTTAATTTTTTATTTCAAGCTAAATATCATAAAAAATATTATATATGTAAAAAAAAATATTACAAAAATCTGAAACTTTGCAACATGTCATAAAATAATAAGGATATTCTACAAACAGTACCTTTTTTAATATAATTAAAATATAAATAAATAAATAAATAAATAAAGTTTCTCGGAGGTAATCTGTATATAAGAATACTGCTGAAAGACTCGAGTTGGCCTGGATTTGCATACTGGGACGTGATTGGCTCTTACAGATTATGATGCAGTGACATGATACTCGACTCTTTTCTACGTAATACTTCTCCTTAAATGATGGAATCACATGAAAGACTAGTGAAACATGGACACACCGACGCTTAACGCACACTAGCACACTCTTAGTTAAACAGCCGTAACGTCTCTAGTAAACCGGACTGATACGCTTCAGCGATTTCTAGGAACTAAATGTGAAATGTGTTGAGAGATAAAATATCATTAAAGTGACTTTTATTCCTGTTAAATATTTGTTGCAGTTCCATTATGTCCACAAGATGGCAGTGTCACCTTGCACATGAGGACTAGTCTCTCTCTCTCTCTCTCTCTCTCTCTCTCTCTCTCTCTCTGTGTCTAGCTCGCTCGCTGTCACTTCTGTGTTCTTCATTGTGAAGAAGTGGGCGTGGCCATAAGGAGGGTCAGGAGGTGTTTCACACTTGGAGCGATATGTAAAGAATAAAGTTCAAAGCATTAAAGGTAACTGCAGTCGGTGGCGAACAGAACACTGGGGAACATGCTGTTATAGAGAAATCATCAACAATATGCAGGATAGTTACTGTCATCACAAACTCCCCTGTTATAGATTCGCTACAGTGTTTGAGGAACAAGTTCACTCCTTTTCTCACTCACACTAAGCGAAACCTCGGGCTGTTGCAGCCCTGACACTGGAGACTCCTTCCACAACCCTCACATACTGTAAACTTCACCGTGTGTGTATATATACAGTATATGTGTGTGTGTGTGTGTGTGTGTGTCCATATTGAAAGGGTTAGGGGTGAAACCAATTATATAAAAAAAAAAAAAAAGAAAGAAAAATAAATCTAAACCATGATGATGATCACTTGCATGGCACTTTGCTTTCTTTAAAAAAAGGTGAAAAAATAAATAATAAATTAATAAATAAATAAGTTCATATAATATTAATTTTATTTTTTAATTTATAATATTATTCATATTATTTTATAGGTAAAATATATAACGTATTATTTTACTGAAAAGTACATAAGACCTATAATCTTTAAAATGTACATTAGAAATAAATATTTTTTTATACTTTATAACTTTTTTTTATTTTGTATTGTTACTATTAAAGTTTAAAAACGTTTATATAATATCCAATATTCTAGATTTTTTAATAGTTTTTTTATATAGTTAATTTTTTTATAGGTAAAAAAAATACAAAAATAAATTGGTATTATTTTACTGAAAAGTAGGGAAAATGTATTAATATAATTTTTTACAATAGAAATAAATGTTTTTATAATCTTAACTATTAAAGCTTTTT
The DNA here is from genome assembly GCA_030522415.1 of Channallabes apus. Taxonomy (NCBI): domain Eukaryota; kingdom Metazoa; phylum Chordata; class Actinopteri; order Siluriformes; family Clariidae; genus Channallabes; species Channallabes apus. The sequence continues at coordinate 8,796,008 of CM060110.1, forward strand.
TATTGCTTTCTTTAAAAAAGTGTAAATAATATCCACAAAACTAAAATAAAATAACCTTCTGTAGTTAAAATTTTTTTTAGTTAACAGTATTTGTATTCGTAAAAAAAAAAAATATATATATATGTATATATATATAAAATGATATCTTTTTAAGAAGCACTCTGGCGATATGAACGATTTCTCACAAACGTGACTATGATCACATTGATACAGCCACGCCCACTGCTCCAAAGCCCCGCCTCCTGACGTCAGTAACATCTGGAATAACGTGGTGTTTATGTATAAACATGGAGAAACACAACACTGTTTGAACACAAGGACAGGGAATGTTCTAAACCGCTGCAGGTTTACACAGAACCCCCGGTGTGTTGCTAGGCGACGGCGTTAGCGTGCTAGCGGTACCGGGACAGGGAGGGAGAGGAACTCACGTCGAACTCGTTGAGGGCGGCGGCCAGCTCCCCGATGCCGGCGTGTCCGTGCTTCTCCTCGTTGGGGGAGGAGGCCTGGGCGGCGCTGGAGATGCCCACGATGGCCTCCTGCACCTGCTTGAAGACGTAGTCACGGTTGGCGCGAGTGGCCGCTACGTCCGGGTGCCGCAGGAAGGCCTGAGACGCCGTGTACAGCATGGTGGCGTTCTTCTTCAGAGCACCGCGCGCAGCCGCCATCTCATCACGACACTGAGGGTCCTTCAGCTCCTGGAGCACACACACACACACACACACATATATATATATATATATATACTGTATATATAGACATACAAAAGCAGCGGATGAGTGCATGAACTGCTTTTTCTGTATCTCTCTTATTCTTTGTGTTGTTCTTTTATCCTTTCTTGTCTTCTTTTTTTCCTGCCTTCTTTCTCTTTACCTTTTTATCATCCATCTATTCAGTTTTATTCTTCTACTACATTTACTTTCTTTTAATCTCTTCGTTTTACCTTTTAATTATTTTCTTCTCTTTTCACCTTCTTTTATTTATTTTTTGTTTATTTTCTCGCTTTTTTTTTTACTTATTTAAATTTTTCTTTTTCTGCTTTCACGTTACGCAGTTTTATTCCTTCCTTACTCTCTTTCATGCTTTGTCATCCTTTTGTTTTTACATTTTTTCCTTTGCTCTCTTTTTATTTCCTCTTTATTATCACCTTCACATTTCCCCCCTCTTTTCTTCTTTGTTTTTAATCATCTACCCCTCTCTCATATTTTTCTTTTTCTTCTGATTCTTCTTTTTCCATCTTTTTCCTTTTCTGCTGTTTTATTACTTTTTGTTTTTTCTTTTCTTTTTTTTTATTCTTTGAATTTTTTTCGTTGTTTCCTTTAATTCCCTTTTTTTAATTTATGTTTCCTTCTTCTCTTCTTCTTCCTTTCTTTTTACTTTTCATCCTTCATATCGTTCCTTCTTAATCCTTGTCTTTGTATCCTTTTTCCTCTTTCATATTTCATATATGTCCTGCCTCAGTCTGTCCGTCTGACACTGGAGACTCCTTCTATCCCTCTGAGATAAACGAGTGAGTGTTTTCACCTGCTGTCTGCGAGCAGCGACGTAGTTCAGCTTCACCATCTCCTTCCCGAACTCCTTAAAGCGGTTCGCCAGGTCCTGCTCATTGGTGGCGTTCTTTACCGCCTCGAGCGCCTCCTCCACCTCACACACACACACACACACACACACACAGATTTAATTGAGCTTCAATTAAGATTGAGTAAATGCATTACCTTTAGCGAAATGTTTTGCAATCTGATTTCATAATGAAGATTGACGAGCATGAATCTCTCTCTCTCTCTCTCTCTCTCTCTCTTCATGAATGTTCATTCTGCCACAAATCACTTTCATAAATGCATTTAAAGTCCACTTCACTAATCTCATTTCATAAGTCATCTGATTTTCAATAAATCTGCAAGAGTTTTTATAGGAAAGAGAAGAAATCGGGAGAAATGGGGGAAAATCAAGAAGAATGAAGAGTAAAAAAATAAGAAAACGAAAAAAAGAGAAAAATTTTTTAAAGAAAACATAATAAAGAAAGAAGGGAAAAGAAAAAGAGAGAAACAACTATACTAACAGAAAACATAAGGGAACTAAAGGAGGAACGTAGAATTAATTAAAAAAAAAATGACAGGAAAGCAAAAGTACAAAGAACAAAACAGATATTAAATACAAAA